>CM021102.1:572306863-572610317 GCA_007115665.2 Sequoiadendron giganteum | reverse complement strand
CATATAAATGATGCAAAGGATAACTTGGAAAGAACTATGAGGAAGTTGGAGATTAGTCGAAAGGTCCTTAGTTGAATTATCAAAAGTTAAATAGCTTATTATGCTGAATTATTATGGGATATTACTATGGATGTAATATTTTATATTGAATCAAATCAAATGATAATTAATGTCAAGGTTAACCAAATTGGTTATGAAATCCTAGAAGGATGGAGCCATACTAGATATGATAACAAAGAGTTTGAAACTTAATACAAGAAGTAATCTTCAAATCAAGTTTAATTCTAAATTATTATAAATATTGACATATTGATAGTGTTTTAGATTGACAATAGATGTGTCTAATCAATGATATGGTGTCATCAATATTAGCTAGTTATGCATGAACTAGGAGACTCGATACTCCTATGATTAAAATAAAGAACTTGAATAAAAGGAAATTCCTAGTCTTGGGAATGTTACAAATGTGTAACAGTGTATTCAAGAGGTTGGGTTAAACGTAATTGGTCAGTTAGATCAATATAATTGTGTTATCACTTTTGTGTGGAATCTTGTTTTTGTTATTTAAATATTGAGTTCAAACCAAGACAAGAGTTATTCACAGGTCAGTAGAGTTTCCAATTCGAGCGAGGGGGTGGGTGAACATAAAACACGACTTTATAGAAAGTGGATTATATATATATATATATATATGAAAACTTTGGCTAAAGTAAGTGTATAAGTCACCGCATACACTTTTTCGATTCACTGTGAGCTAGGATTGCTTAGCTAGTCGGGAGTATCATGCGTAGTTGTTTGGTATCCATAGTATGATAGTAACTAGTTAGGTAGGACACAACACCATGCTCAGGTAGGCCTTTCCATAGGGTTTACATTTAAACTCTTTGTTGAAGGGTAGGGCCATCTATCGGTTATGAGATGTGTAGGGGACTGCTTAATTCTTTGGTTGGAGGAAAAACACTTGGGTGATGCTCTCCCTCTTGCAGTTGGAAATTGAGGCTTCTGAAACAAAAGAAAATGAAGATGTGTGTTCCAAATATGGAAATATTGACCATTATACTCTTGTACAATTAATCTCTTGTAATCTATGATTTGTAATTATGATCTAGAATCTACTTGTAAAATGTATTTGAAAGATGAGTTCATTACTTGGGACTATGTAATATTACTTCTATTATGCAATGTAAAATGAAATGGTTTATTTCAAGTGTGAAAATGTGTTATTGAAAAGGAAAATTTTATTTCCATGTATATGTGAACTTGAACTTTTCACATTCTAAGTTAAACACTTAAGTGAAATTAATAGGGTAAGCTTTGGGTATGTTATAGTTGTCACCCATTTTACCTTTCAATGGTGGCATGGCATTTTCTTACCACTTTTACTCTTAGTTTGGCCTAACCTTGTTTAGGTGTAAATTGCATATAGTCATGTTGACAACTAGATAACCATCATTCACCATTTATCTTTTCCCCTATCCTAGCCCTATCATTTGGGTGGAAACATCAATTTCATTATCATCTTGAGCATAACCTATCCTATTCTACTATATCTTATATTATCAATATTTTTCCAAGGTATCATTTCCTATGCAAACCATTAAAGCCATACCCTCTTATTGCATGGTTCCCTTGGATCCTTCCTCTTCTACCTATCTCCCTTTCTCTAGTGTTGTTACATTATCCACAAGAGATATGGGAAATTATTGTTTTCCTAGTGTTTTGTTTCCATATTGTATCCAATGTCTTTTTTAGTATTGATGGGTGGAAAAATGGATGCCTCTATGGTTTAGGACATAGAACACCAAGTTTCTCCCAATATCATTCAAGGAAAACCCTAGAGATCTCAATCCAAGGATAGAAATGGGGGAAAGAGATTTGCAATAAGGGTGTCCTAGGGTATGATTGATGACTACAAGAGGGTTCACCACCAAGCTAGGGCTTGGAAAGACTAATTAAATGCAAGACCTAATACTAAAACCTAATGCAATGCAAAACTTCATTAAATGACCTAGAAAAGAGTATAAATCTGAACAACAAACTGGAAAAACACAAAAGTGCACCTAGAAATCTAAATGGACTTGGAGTCAATTCTAAAAATGTTTCTTTTAGGGGACACTGGGACTCATACACCACTTCTGGCATATTAGTCCAAGTCTAGGGTTTCTGGACTGAAATAGGTGTCTGACAGTGTAGATTCGGGATCTTTAAAAATCTAGAAAATTGCTTGTAGTGGGACTCATATGCCACTTCTGGCGTATCAATCCCATTCTGCTTTTTCAGGAATTCAAAGTCCGGATTTGTGCTCCAATCTCTTCTCTTCCTTCCCAAACCAATTTCCAAATCTGAACCTGTAAAAATACCTACCAAACATAATATAGATTTAATTTTCTTATGGGGGTTTGCCTCGGTCAAATCCCTAGTTTAGTAATTAAACCTTGATAGAAAAAATGGATCTTGAATGTAAATGTAAACACAAACCCTAACCGTAAGTGCATCTAAGATTAGGAAATCTGAAATGCAATACAACCCTATTCTATTGTGCTAGAATGAGATGCAAGAATGAAGCATGTACATGAATGACTCACTTTGAGAGATCCCTAATCACCCAAATGAGCCCTAATAATGTATGTACCTTCCTTAGGCTAAAATTAGAGTGATAATGGAGGATGGAATCACTTAGGAAACAAGTCATTAGGCTTGTCTTGATGGCTAGTTACATCTCCCCAACTTATAATCCATCATGATTCACCATAGGCAACCATAATCAACCCTTGACAATGCTAGATCTTGGATGAAAGTGAGCTTGAAGACCTACAAAAACAAAATAATGTTGCTCTAAGGCTTCAAATTTGTTGATTACTTATTCTTGAATGCTCTTGTGAACAATTCTTGAATGCTTGTGGATGCTTAGATCATAAATTGCTCTTCTAGAATCTTGCTTAGATAAAATAATGACTTAGAAGCTTGTTTATATAGGTAATACACCTAATTTACCGTTATTTAGATCTCAAAAGCTGACATCAACCAAAATTTTGTTTTTAAAACTTGAAATTCCCACTCAAACCCTAAAAAGGACCTAAATGGGACTCATACGCCACTCTTGGTGTATGGGTCCCACCTAAGGGGACTCATATGCCAAAAATGGCGTATGAGTCCCACCCTAGTTTTTCACAGTGGATTGTTGGAAAATTTTATGCTTTTGTGGATTTTATTATGATTTTAGTCGAAATAAGCCTTGAGATCCAAAATAAAGGGTCTTAGGGGCCTACTAATGATGAATTAATGGCCATTTAATGCAAGGGTACTAAAATAGGTCCAGATTAAATGAGAAATTGCACTATCTCCAAGAAGGGAGTATAATTTCTATCATTACATATAGCCCCCACTTTAGTGCCCATATGACTCTACGTGCATATGTAAGCTAAAGGAATCCAAACAATGAACTTCATTTTAGAAAAGGATACTCTTAATGTGGGAGAATGGAGCCCCCACTACAAAACTATAATGTTAGGAACCACATCTTGTAACATGAATTCATTAGTTTTCCAAAAATCCTCTTATCTAACTTCTTCTAGAAATCAAATTCGAGGGTAGATGTATGCCCCTCTTGATTTTGCTTGCTTTATGGAGGTGGAATCAGGGTAGCAGTCTACCCGCATTGAATTGAATAAGTCATATCATAGGGTTTTCCAAGTACCATACCACATGGTGATAGACATTTGATGAGAACATGAGTGGAATCACGAATTCAATGCAACAAACAACGTTGAAAACAGAGTTCGCTAGCCCCCAATATGCTAGTTTGAATGAAAAGCACCTTTAACCCTAATATAGTAAAACCCTAATTTTAACATATAAAAGAGTAAAAAGTGAAGTAATTTGTAATCATTTTGTCTTTTACCTTCTTGCAGTTTGACTTTGTTGAAGAGTAGGTGAAAATTTTGAGCTGACGAGAGTACAAGCCCTCGAGACTAGATACATTGCGAGAGAAGGTAGCACGAGGCGACCTTCAACACCAGGTGAGTTGATTTTGTGTACCTTAGCTTTGTTTTTTGGCATTTAATTTATATTTTACACATTTCTAGGTTGATTTAGGACCCTAGAAGAAAAGTTAACAAAGTGTCCCTTTTTTTCGTAAAGTGTCCCCTTTTTTCATGAAGTGTCCCCTTTTGTCACAAAGTGTCCCACTTTTTTGCAAAGTGTTCCATTTCTTCGTGAAGTGTCCCAAAAGGGAAATAAAGTGTCTACGACCCTTAGGAAATTACATTAGAACAACTTTATCACACATTTTAATTATTGATGTATATTAGAATTCTTATAAAATATATTTTTGTTGTTTTTGTTAGACTCCACCACGGTCGTGACAACGTCTTAGCGACAAACTATTTTTTTGCATGTGAAACCTAGTCTCGACATTATCATAGGTGGACACATAGATCTAACATACTACTAGAATCTATTAGGTGTACATCATGCCTCCTATGAGGTACCATGATGTCATGTTGATGGTGTTAGTTGAGAGATGGGATGTTGATACCTATACATTTCACCTACCTATAGGAAAGATGATGATCACCCTGGAGGAAGTTCATCCCATCCTTTGGGTTCCTATCAATGGTGAGACCGCGTGCTTTCCAAGGGATTGGTCATATGCATAGATGCAATTCAATGTGGGATATTGCTTGGGAGGACCTATTTGAGAGGAGATTGTAGGGCCATGTATTGAGCTAGTGTGGCTACTCTATGCACAATCTTCACTCTTGAGATGGATTATGATTTTTATAGTAGCAATAGTACTCATCCCTGATGGTCGGGGAAGACACCTAGATGAATTCCTAGTCCACATGATCAGACAAATGGAGCACCACATGATAGTATACGCCTGGGGCCACAACATCTTAGCACATTTATATTATGATCTTGGGAGGTTTGTATATCGCGAGGTGGACAGTATGGTGCATTGTACACTTTTGTAGGTGTGGTGTTTGTAGCATATCACATGCACTAGACTGACAGGATTCCCTTTCGTATCTTCCATTGGATATCCTCGTGCATTCAGTTATCCACTAATATGAGCATGACAGTTCAAAGATCTTCTATATTGAAGAGTTAGATTTGACCACCTAGATCAACAGGAGATCGTGTGGAGACCATACCAGTTGATACCACAATGGTCGAATGAGACTTGCTAACTGAGGATGTAGAGGGATATATTTATTCTAGACATACATGATTACATAGTATGACTATTCTACTACGATCGTGTCATGTGATAATTTGGGAAAATATAGGTAGCACCCATAGCACGACCTTTTTACAAGCGCTCGGTGTGGAGTGCCCGAAGGCCAGGAGACACTAGATGATTCACTATTGATGATTTCATCACTAGTGACCCCGATGATGATGATCATGACATGCCCCCAGTCTTCGACATTGATGACGTTAGTACTATAGATACATATGAGGAGTGATGGATAGTAGCACGACCAACTCTAGTGTTCCCCATGGATCAACTGATAGGCTATGTAGGACCACTCCCATATCAGAGGGATGAGGAGGATGATATAGCTGAGGATACAGGGCTCGAGACTTCTGACCTATTCACAAATGAGATATATGAGGACTACGACGAGGAGGAAAACCCGCATTATGAGGGAGAGAAGGAGGTCGAGGAGGAGGATGAGGAGGAGATTATGAGTGAGGGCATGAGATGGTAGACGGGGATCCAATTGTTCACGAGTAGGGAGATCCATCTCCCATTCATGTTACCAAATTACAGTCAGCTTTCATGGCATGCACCAACACCCATGAGCATGGAGAGGCTAGCACATCCTCCATGCCTCCTGCACAGGACAAGGTTATCTTTACACAACCAGCTGGAGACCTAGGTGATGACATTTTATTTATTGTTAAGTTTATTCTTTAATGATATATATATATATATATATATATATATATATATATATCATGATGCATACTAATTATCTTTATGATTTCTATCTTGCAAGGGCTATGAGATATTTACATGATCTCTATCGATAGGTGGTTGTAAAGATAGTACCTATGTCAATCTTCGATGAGGCTACCGGTACAAACTATGTGCCCCTACCCATCGTGGAGTGAAACCCAAAGTTATTCAAGCCCTATGTTAGACTGGGGGTAGCATGAGGGTGTTAGGAGGTGCACTCACTGAGCTGAGGCTGCATATGAGGAGATTCAGTCATCTTGAGGTCTTGCGAAGGTCGAGAGACTCCATGAAGAGGTAGCCAGATTATAGGCAGACATAGATCACATAGAGCGAGAGCATCTAGAGTCCGTTGGATGTGAGACTGTGGTTATTGGATGAGCATAGGATCTTCAATATGTTTTGGAGGCTCTTATCAGTTCACGATCACGATCACATACTACCATCTCTCAACGGACTGCATCTAGACAAATGTGATCACCAAATCCCAAGGGATCTAGTAGCCACAAACAATCCTAGTGTTGTATATTTGATGACATGTATTTAAAACTTTGATATATATATGATCATTTTGATGTTGATTATGCTTATGTGTTTTATGTTAAATGGAAATGTGATTTATTAAATAGTATTTGTAAGACTATTTAATAAATGCCTCCATGATTTAACATGCTTTATGTGATTTAATTAAAACTATTCTAGTTTCTCTTAGATGTGACCTTGTGATTGAGTATGTTATGCTAAATTAAATGCACCTATGATCTAATTGTAGAACATTAAATGCATATAAGGATCTAGTCTAACACAACATAGAATATTATCTTGAATAGTGTGGAGCCTAAATTAAATACTTAAAAATTAATTTAAATAATTACTTTAGTATTCAAGACACACAAATAATTGTTTGTCAAGAACGAAGCAATGAGAGAGAATATAAAATGTCATCTACTAACTCTAGCACCACTACTTTATCATTCACACTATTCAAGAAGATTAGACATAATATCAGTGTAGATGTGTGAAATTTATAGGTTCTTTAAGAGGTGTGCCATCGATTTTTGTTAACTTATATGCTCTAGACCCATAATTTTCATCGATTATATAAGGTCATAACCAATTAGGGCTGAACTTTCCTTTTTCAAGTGGAGCAGCATTGAAATTACGTTGATTCTTGCATAACACCAAATTGTCTTTATTAAATAAATGAGGTATGACATTATCATTGTAACTATGCTGCATTCTTCTAGAATAAGCTTGAAGGTGCTCAAGAGTGTTAATGCGTTGTTCATCGAGCATTTCAAGTTGATGCAAACATTGTTCCTTATAAGTATTGTCATCAATAAGTCCTTGAAGAGTGATTCTCAATGAATGAATCTCTAACTCTAAGGGAATTATTGCCTCAATTCCATAGACAAGGTTATAAGTGTATTAGCGTGAATTTGAACCCCTAGTGCAAATCCCCTTTTTGCCCTTTAACACCTTAGAAAATCAAAAGAGGAGGTTTAATTCCACTTAAGCTCACTGCTTGCACTCCACTTGGTGCCTTGTTTATGTGTCGGTGGGGGTGTTTCTATCAGAGACGCTCGCACGGTGCAAAGATGATTGTGCGGCGTGCAGACGTTCGCACAATGCGCTTACATCCCTAGCACATTCATATGGTTGAGACTGCAGAGGCGTTACATTTTTGATTGGAAGTCGAAGAGTAACGCCCCTCTTCGGCTAGCCGACCCGAATATGGTCATTTTTCACCCTTCTCTTCATAATCTTCACTCTCCCATCCATTTGGGGGTTCAACAAAAGTTTTGGCAAGTGTGGGCACTCTTTGAGCATTCACTTCCAAGCTTTGTAGCACCAACCTTCACTCCATTGCAACAACTCAACAATCTATCACTCCAACAGGGCAAGTACATAACATACACTTTGGCAACAGAGGATTGAGTCCCTCTCATTCACTCCTCCACAAGCCTTGAGCGCTTTGGACGAAGGCGGTAAAGCTCCTCCCTTCTCTCCTTTTGCTTCTGATTGGGTAAGCACTTATTGTTTTGTGGTGTTTCTTGCACGCGTAGCTTGTAGTTCTTCCTTTATCATTTATCTCTATCATATCATAATTGGTTGTCCGTGGAGGTGGAAACACCAAGACGGGGGTCTGACTGAGGCAAGCCCCTATATAGCCCTAACAACTTCTCTCTTCCGTGTGTGCAGGTAAAGAGAGCTCAGAGCAAGCTAGTGAGGAGAGCATTCTATGAGATCGTCTTCATCACCTTGGTGGTAATATGTTTCTTTTATCATATTCGTACTTGTATTTCATTCATCTTAATCTCATTCTATCGCTTTAAACATTCTTAGACTAGGCTACTATTCTACCTTTTCGAGTCAGAATCTTGTCTTTTTGGTTCTCTGGTCATACGGACGCCAGCACACCTGTAGATTCCAGTGTGTCACACTGTCATCCTGGAACTGTGCTTCTATCCTCAGACAAAGAGCTTCCTAAGATACGAATCTGACTCTAATGGTTGACTCACCTAGTCCCCTTCTAACATTTGGGATTGCAGAGTGATCAAAGGATGCATAGTCCTCATCATTCTCATCCTCTTCATCCTAACTACCCTTTTAGCTGAGTTGAGTTAGGGTATCCTTTCTGCTCTTGGCCTTTCATGACCTGGGGCCTTGTAGTGGCTGGCCCCCCTCTCTCACAATAAGGTGTATTCCCACTTGATGCTCTAACATTCGTATGATAGGACCATAATGCATATGTTAGTTTTGTGTGCCAATCTTTATTGTATTTGCTTATTGTTTTCCTTAAGATTTGTTCGAGGGTTTAATTAGTTTATTTGACTTGACCATTAGATTGTAGGTAGTAGGGTGTTGAAAAGGGATGTATGTTAAATGTCTCTAAGAATTTCTTCACATCATTATTCTTAAATGGTTTCCCATTGTCTAAAACTTAAGCAGAAGGAAGTCCAAAGTGAGCAATAATGTGTTCTAATATGAAATGACATATTACATCGGTAGTTGTCAAATGAAGGGGAATTGCTTCCACCCATTTCATGAAATAATTTGTTGCAGTAATTATAAATGTATGTCTAGCAAAGGAGGGAGGTGAAATTTTTCCAATTATATCCAGGCCCCATACCGAGAAAGGCCAAATAGGAACTTGTGTGCAGAGCTCAAAAGCAGGAGCGTGGATTATTCTACTATTCTACTATGTTCTTGACATTTGTGACATCTCTTAACATATGTAAAGCAATCTTGTTCCATATTACGCCAATAGTAGCCTATATGAATTAACTTTTAAACTAACCATCTTCCTCCAAAATGACCTCCACAAGCATCTGAATGAGCTTCCTCAAGTGTTATGGGGATTTCAAATTGTTTGAGACATCTTAGCAAGAGACCATCAAAGGACCTCCAATACAACACATTAGCGAGAGTTATATACTTAGACACAAGATTCCTAAGGTGGGCTCTAGTATTCTTAGTTGTCGGCTTAGGAAAGGTATTATTTTTTAAATAATTAAATATTAGTGTGTACTATTCACTAGAGCTTTCCATGATGGTTGATAATACTTTTTTGACCTTAGATTCTATCGATGGTTTCAATAATTGTATACATAGTGAATGTGAAATCTTTTGAAGGATCTTGAGGAGATATTAGAGAATCCACACTCGCCATTGTATCAACTTGTTGATTATCTTTTTGTGGGATGTTATTGATGGTAAAGGAATCAAACTTCTCTAATAAAGTCATTGTGAGATCCTTGTATTTGTACAATTTATCGTGTTTTTCATGATATGTTCCATTGATTTGTTTAATGACTAATTGTGAACCACCGAATATTTTAATATCTCGGGCCCCTAAAGTTAAAGTAGTGTGTAACCCAAAAATTAAGGCTTCATACTCCATTATGTTGTTTGTGCATAGGAAATTTAAGCGATAAGATAAGGGAATAGGCTTATCTGTAGGCAGGATTATTATAGCCCCTACGCTGGAGCCTGTTCTACACCTAGATCCATCAAAATATAATTCCCATATATCTTCATCTTTCTAAATAGTCAACACATTCTCATCAAGAAATGCTTCTACATTAGATAATGCTAGGGGGTAAGGAGTGTCAACTAACTGGTCAGTCAAGGCTTGCCCTTTAATTTCTTTTTGTGAGAAAAAATTAAGGTTAAACTCAGTTAACAACATAACCCATTTAGCTAATTAACCTAATAAACCTATTTTAGTGAAAAGATGTTTTAAAGGATCGAACTTCGTTATCACATGTATTTCAGCATTCAGTAAGTAATGTCACAACTTACTATAGCGAATACAAGAGCCAAACATTGTTTTTCTATTGTTGTGTATCGTGTCTCGTAATCAATTAGGGTTCATCTAATCTAATAAACAAGATGCTCTTTACTATGTTCATCTTATTGAGCCAACAATGTTGTGAAAGCATGGGTTGATGCTTCTGTATACAAGATAAATGTTGTCTTCCATAGTGGGTTGTAAAATAGGTAGAGTAGCAAGGTAATCTTTCAAAATCTCAAAAGCCTATTTACAATCCTCATTCCAATTAAATTGAACTTATTTCTTAAGGATATGGTAAATGATAAAGTTCAATCCGCTAAGGATGCTACGAAATGTTGAATAGCCTAAATTCTTCCTTGTAAAGTGTGTAATTGAGAGATGTTTCTGGGAGGTGGCATGTTAACTATAGCGTCAATTTTATTTGTGTCCACATCAATGCCTTTGTGAGATATGATAAAACCTAAAAAAAATCTGCTATCTACACCAAAGACAGTTTTTTGGATTCAATCTCATGTATTTTCACATTTGCTCGAAGATCTTTTGAAGGATATTCACATTATCTTGTTGAGTTAAATATTTGGCTAGAATTTCATCAACATAATCTTCCAAAATCATATGTATGTAATCATGAAAAATCAATGTCATAGCTCATTGATATGTTGTGCCCACATTCTTTAATTCAAAATGCATCATTACCCAACAAAATATTCCCCAAGTTATTGTAAATGCTATTTTGTATTGATCTTGAGGGTTAATAAAGATTTGATTATATCAAGAAAATCCATCCATGAATGACAACAAAGCATGTCCTATAGTCGAATCTACTATTATGTAGAAATTAGGAAGGGGAAAGTCATCTTTTAACGATGCTTTATTCAAATCACGAAAGTCCATACACATCCTAATACGATTGTCAGGTTTTGCAACTATTATAATGTCTGAGATCCAAGGAGAATAATCTATAACCTGTCGTATAAAACTAGCTTCAGGTGCTTCTCAATCTTGGCCTTAACCAACAGGCTATCTTAGGGTTCATCTTTTGGATGTATTGTCTAACAGGTTTGGCATTTTCAGCAAGGACTATATTGTGTGTTACGATCTTAGGGTCAATTCCTAGCATATCCGAATAAGTCCAAGCAAAAAGTTCAAGAAAGACATTAAGTAAAGTTGCATGGTCATCTTGTTCTTCATCATCAAGGAACTTTCCTATCTTAACCACTTTCTCTTCATTGTTAATACACATTGGTATGCCCATGGTATCTCCTAAAGGAAGTACATTTTGTTTCGAGAATTCAGGGTTGTATTCGTCATTGTCCTCATCATTCTCATTACTTTCCTTTTCTTTGTCTTTTAGTTTTGTACTAATCATAGTACATGTAACCCATTTATTTTTAGGAGGATTGAATGACTTTTCATAAAATCCTAACATTTCTTTTAAGGATTCATCATCTTCAAAGAAATCCAATGGTGCTTCACAAGTTATGTTATTCAATTCTGGATGCTTCAAGGTAAGAGTTGTTTTAGGATTGCACATAATGGTGTTGATATTTAGTGAGGGTCTTTTCATTGCTTGTGTGATCTTAGAAGGGAAATAACTTAAACTACCTTTCGTTTCTTGTGTAGTAAGTTCTATAGGAACACAAATGCCTTGTTCTTTCTTTCCACATCCTTTTCCACTAGAACCAGGTTGTTTCATGAACTCGTAGACTTTTCCATAAAGTCTTTTCATTTCTTTCAAGTTTGGTGGTTTTTGGTAATATCTCATCAAAGTTTGTTGTGTGGCTTGTATCTTCTTCTAGAGTAGATTAGGTAGATGCTTGTGAGTTTTCTTCTAAATTCTGCATTGACATCACCATTGGTTGCTTTTGTTTCTCAGTTTTTGTTGTTGTGATTTTGTATTCTCCCATAAATGTTGGTATAAATTCCAAGGAACCTCAGTCATCTAATAAC
This sequence comes from Sequoiadendron giganteum, assembly GCA_007115665.2. Taxonomy (NCBI): domain Eukaryota; kingdom Viridiplantae; phylum Streptophyta; class Pinopsida; order Cupressales; family Cupressaceae; genus Sequoiadendron; species Sequoiadendron giganteum. The sequence continues at coordinate 572,598,105 of CM021102.1, read as the reverse complement.
TTTGACACTGTTTCCATCTCTTGTTTATCTTCTTCCATAGGTTCTATGTTCGATGTTGGAATTAATGTGTTCAGAGGACTTGTTCCTTTTTCAACTTGTAAGCAACTTTCAGGCTCGGGGTCTATCTCAACCTAGTATAACTTATTGTTATAGACATACTTCATGATACGATGAAGAGTTGAGGGAAACGCATGCATCTCATGAATCCAAGGTCTTCCCAAAAGAAGATTATATGAGATTTCATGAGGCATGACATGAATAGAAGTTTTTAATGTAGCCTTTCCAACTATAATAGATAATCACACCAAGCGGTTGCTTTCTTGCATTGTCAAATCCTCGAATGGATAAGGAATCAAGTTCAATTCTTGATTTATCTACTCCAAGTATATCCAAAAGATGCACACTACATACATTAATACCAGAGCCATTTTCAACAAAGGTCCTTTTTATTCTTGTCCTGTTAAATCTAGCTATTATCATGAATGCCTCATTTTTCTTTCTCATTTCCAAGGGAGGTAGCTCATGTTGGTGAAAATTAATGTCTACATTAACCGCATTCATTCCTTGAATTAGAGTTGCCACATCACTTGCATTTGTATTAGAGGGGATCACAACTTGTTGTAAGGTTGTTTGAAGCATGGTATGATAGTTAGGTGAATTTTGAATTAGTTCCCATAGGAATATCTTTGTAGGAATATTTGTAAGTTGTTCAACAAGATCATACTCCTTTCCACTATTCGTAGATAAGCGAGGGGCACTAGGCAAGACGGAGTTAGGAAAAGGTAAGGATGTTGAGGTTGTTTGTTTTGGTTGTGGATTGTTTCTAGTGTTATATGTATGTGCAATGGTATTATAACTTGATTGTTGTGAAACATTGTTCTTAGGCGGTTCAAGGGTAAAAACAAGTTTATTTTGAGTTTGAGGTTTATGTGAAGGCGGGTAGAGGACAAGTTGAGGTTGAATCACATTAACGTCTCTTGGTTTTAGTTTGTCATAAAAAGACAAGTAGTACATGAACTTTGTGAGATGAAATCCTCAAGGGTTTGATCTAACATGTCAAAGTCATCACTACTAAAAGGCTTGAAGGTTAGGCTAACTTGGAAAAAGAGATTTGACATATTCAAATAACTATGTTTTCTCCAAGTGGTTCATTGGTTTTTAGGTGTTCAAGTGGTTTTATTTTCTAACGAATTCCAAATGTAATCTAATCTAATTGAACTATGAACTAATGTTGAAAAGTGCAATAATCTAATTCTATCCAAAATTGAAATTAAGCTAGATCTACTCAAATGTATGTAACGAAAATTCTGCAAACTAAAATAGAAAGCTATCAACAACAAATAGAAGCCCAGAAATAGAGAATTTAATGTTGTAAAATGCAATTTAAAATTTGCACTGGGACTAAATTGCCTAAAGGGGCGCATGAGTCCCAGTGATGGTTTTTTTCACAATTTTTAGAAAATTTTAAGTGAATTTCATGCTTTTTAGTTTGGATGATCTCTAGACTAAATACAAATGCAAATTTCAGATGATAGTCAATGATGTGAGATGCTAAAAATGCAACCTATATGGGTGATCCCACAATACTGGTTTACAATTTTTGGCCAAACTAGACATTGAATTGAATTTTTTAACTAAATATTCACTTTCGGGCACCTATAGTGGCTAAATCTTGAGGAATTTGAAGATGATGCAAACTAGTTATTTGTGAAATTTGTCTGTAGATTCTAAATATATTTTTTTCAATTTTTTTTTTTAATCAGATTGCACTTCTTTTTCCATCTCCTTCGAAAACTAGTTTTTAATATTAAACACCATTTTTAAATAGTGGTGTTAGTAGCTAACACATAATTTTTTTTCTATGAAGGATAAAATTCTATTTTTTTTCGAATTTAGATTTGTAACTATGATATCTAGTGCATAGAATTGGTTTCATAGCATTTCACTAAATATTTTTTTCTTAGTTAAGTTTCAAAGTCAAACCAGTTACAATTTAGATATGATTTACTGACTAAAACATAACTTTTTTTGTATATATCAAAATTCAATTTTATTTTTTTGTTAGATCAAGGACATCAATATCTAGTGCATAGATAATTTTTCAGATTTTTTTTTATAATCTACTACTTTTCCACGTGTAGAACATAGAGCTGGATTTTTGGTGAAAACCTATGTTCACAAGAAGTAAAAAATAAATGTAATAATAAAATTAAATATATTTAAAAGTATACTTTTTGGGAAGCTTATAATGAGGACTAAATACTTGCAAAACATAAATTTTAAATGAATTCATTTGATCCCCCAAAAGATAAATCAAAAGTAGTTTTTTATCAACATTTTGATAGGTGTAAAGGAGACTCCATTATAGGTATAGTTTAAAACTAGCAGGGTTCTATCCAAGGGGGTTTGATCTAAGGTGGTTTGATCAAAGCCTCTTCAATTGGAATCCTTTAAATGAAACTTTTCAAAGCAAAAATCATTATATTTTCTAAAAATATGTGATTTCAACAAAAATCAGGATGTCCCAAAAAGTGTAAACCACTATTGTGGGATGACCCATATGCACTTTCACTAATGCAAGATTTTGAAGCCCTAAATTCAAATTAACTAATGCAAACCCTAATGCAAAGTTAATGCAAGCAAGATCTAGGACTATGATGCACTCCAAATCAGAAATGATATGTTCTAAATGCAGGTTCACCAAAATGATAGGTGGAAAAATGGGTGCCTCTACAGTTTAGGACATAGAACACCAAGTTTCTCCCAATATCATTCAAGGAAAACCCTAGAGATCTCAATCCAAGGATAGAAATGGGGGAAACGGATCTGTAATAGGAGTGTCCTAAGGTATGATTAATGACCACAGGAGGGTTCACCACCAAGCTAGGGCTTGGAAAGACTAATGAAATGCAAGACCTAATACTAAAACCTAATGCAATGCAAAAATTCACTAAATGACCTAGAAAAGAGTACAAATCTGAACAACAAACTGGAAAAAAAAACATAAGTGCACCTAGAAATCTGAAGGGACTTAGAGGAAATGTTGAAATGTTGAAAATGTTGCTTTTAGGGAATACCGGGACTCATACACCACTTCTGGCATATCAGTCCTAGTCTAGGGTTTCTAGACTGGAATAGGTTTCTAACAGTGTTAATTCGAGATCTTCAAAAATCTAGAAAATTGCCTGTAGTGGGACTCATACACCACTTCTGATGTATTAGTCTCATTCCACTTTTTTGACAATTCAAAGTCCAGATCTGTGCTCCAATCTCTTCTCTTCCTTCCCAAACCGATTTATGGATCTAAACCTATAAAAAGACTTGTTAAACAAAATATAGAGTTGATTTACTTATGGGGGGTTTGCCTCAGTCAAACCCCTAGTTTGGTAATTAAACCTTGATAGAAACAATGGATCTTGAATGTAAATGTGAACACAAATCCTAACCTTAAATGCATCTAAGATTAGGAAATCTAAAATGCAATACAACCCTATTCTATTGTGCTAGAATGAGATGCAAAAATGAAGCATGGACATGAATGACTCACTTTGAGAGATCCCTAATCACCCAAATGAGCCCTGATAATGTATGTATGTCCCTTAGGCTGAAATTAGAGTGATAATGGAGGATGGAATCACTTAGGAAACAAGTCATTAGGCTTGGCTTGATGGTTAGTTGCATCTCCCCAACCTAGAATCCATCATGATTCACCATAGGAAACCATAATCAACCCTTGACAATGTTAGATCTTGGATGAAAGTGAGCTTAAAGACCTACAAAAACAAAATAATGTTGCTCCAAGGCTTCAACTTTGTTAATTACTTGTTCTTGAATGCTCTTGTCAACAATGTTTGAATGCTTGCGGATGCTTAGATCATAAAATTGCTCTTCTAGAATCTTGCTTAGTTGAAATAATGACTTAGAAGCTTGTTGATATAGGCAATACACCTAATTTACCATTATTTAGATCTCAAAAGCTGACATCAACCAAAATTTTGAATTAAAAACTTGAAATTCCCGCTCAAACCCTAAAAATGGCCTAAATGGGACTCATATCCCACTCTTGGCATATAGGTCCCACCTAGGGAGACTCATATGCCAAAAGTGGCGTATGAGTCCCACCCTAGTTTTTTGGGGTGGGTTGTTAGAATTTTTTATGTTTTTGTGGATTTTGTCGAGATTTTAGTCAAAATAAGCCTTGAGATCCGAAATTAAGGGTCTTAAGGGCCCATTAATGATGAATTAAAGGGTACTTAAATAGGTCCAAATTAAATGAGAAATTGCACCATCTCCAAGAAGGGAGTACATTTTTTTGTCATTACAAGTATATCATGCTTAGTGTTTGATTTATGTTAGTTTTTTCATGCATGTTTTAATGTTATTTATATATAGTGTTTGTCCTTATATATATATATATATTATGGCATAACTCTTTTATATGTATATGGTGTCTACATTACTTTGATGTGGTGCAAATTGTAAGAATAGGTACATGCACATGAAGGAATGAACAAATGAGGAAAAATATAAAAACTCGTATCCTTTTTGTGTATCCTTACAACAATGTAATCCTATGTTTACTATACTTTTACTTTACCATGTGCTTCTTCCAATTAGTGTCATTATCCTAGCTAAAAGTGAAGGCAAAATGTAATAATAATAAATGCATACCCACAACTTTCACATTAGGTCTTTTCATTTATTTTGGTGTTTTTCTCCTAGTATCTTTCATCTAAACCCATTTCTAACCTCCCAAAGATCAGAAATTAATATTCTAGTATTTTTATCCTTCCTAGACCACCTCTAGAAAGTAGAATTTTATATCTTGAATGGATTTTTGTGCCCCTAAGATCCTTGAACCAAACTTTTCCCAATTATTGTTTCCCTAGCTCTAACCATTTTTTTTGGCCCTAAACCCTAAATATTAGTTTAAGTTGGTATTTAAGCCTATGTTTTCCTACTTTTCACCCATTCTAGACAATTAGGCAATTAGAATGTCCTTGTGAAAATGTAGTTTATCTCTCTAAAGGTAAATTGTAGGTACATTATCAAGGGAAAAAGGCAACACAAAAAACATTGGAGATCGAAAGCTATGGAGTCCCCTTGTATCCTTGATTTGTGTTAACCTTTCCCTATCTCCATTACCACATCTTATTCCTTCCATCCCCTTTATCCCAAACCACAAAAACCCTTGTCAAACCATCAAACATGAAAAACCTTATTCTTGAAACCCTTGACTAAATCTAAATATCTTCCACCCTCTTGGTTGTCCTTTGTGATCATTTTTCATCTCCTTTTTTCCTCCATCACAATAATACATTGCTTTGTCCTATATTTAACCCTAGAGTTTATTTTTTATGCCTCATTACAAACATCACATTTACCTTCACCTAGGTCCACACACAAACTTTCTATTTTCTATAATGCTTTTATGGATTAAAAGTTTAAATATATTCAACAAGGATTGATTGAGGCATACTCTTATACAACACAACCATTTTTCATATATATTTATCTCAAATCTAATATATTACACATTCTAGAGTGAATGAAAACTCATTGTAGGCTAGAACAAAGTTTTGAATTGAAAACACAAATTCTCCCAAATTTTTAGGACTATCAAACACTAGGACATTTACACCCCTAGGACATCCATGACCCTCCAATGTTACAGTCACATCCCTATTACATAACAACCACACTAATTTTATTAAAACTTGTCACATGACCTTCAAATTTCACCCGTAGGCACTTACAATGAATTCCACTTTGTTTTACATTCATATTTGAATATTTATAGATGCACTCGTTCCATTTTTGTGCTTCCTTTCTTTTTTCATAAATATTTTTAATTTTATAAAGCATTCTCCATTTCCTAGCTCTTGTATTTGATTAAAATAGGTCAAATTTATTTTAGTTATGAAGTTATTTCTATTTTATATATTTCATTAAATACTTCAAAATATAAATGTAATTCTTTGTATTCATTACAATTTTAATAATAAACATTTATTTTTATATACTTTATTTAACTTAGAATGAAAGAAAATGCCCTTTCATGATCCATGATGCATAACATTTTGTACACCTAACTATGCTTAGACTATAAGGTAGCCTAGACCATATGAAACTACCCTATGCACTATCTAGATAGAGTAATGTATATACTCTACTCCATAAGGTTGTGAACCTATGCCACCTCCATTTAAATATAATTTAGAATAATGCATAATGCCACCTCCATTCAATCATATTTAGAATAATGAATATACTCTACCCCATAAGGTTGTAAACCTATGCCACCTCCATTCAAATAAAAGCTCTTCATTATTAGGTACACTAGTAGTACTATATGTTACCTAGTCAAAACTTATCTTGATAAATTTTGACTTCCAAAATATGTTATTATTGATATTTTTGATATTACATTTTGGATATCAAGTACATTAGGGGAGAGGACCTAGTACTTGAGCACCCTAACTTTGTGCCTCTCAAAATCTTACATGGCCATTTCAAATCACTCCCATTGTTTTACAATGACTTACTTGGGAATGCACTTGCTTATAACTAAGGTTTTAGGTCCACATCACCAAATATGATGACACATCAAGACACTTTTTGTTGAGGTGTCCAAAAAGACCCCAAAAAGGGGTCTACAATTATGCAAGTCATATTTTATTAGTGTGCTGATGTGGCATCACATGGTTTGTTGCTTTTTAGATCCAAGGAATACATTTCATTCAATTATGATACTCATGATCAGCACTAATAACTTTAAAGTCTCAACTACTAATACTATACTATCAAAAACATTGAATATTAGATCAACAAATGTTATTACAATTATTAGAACATGCTCAACTACTGGGTCCTCTCCCTTAATGAGAATTCTTTTCCGTTTTTAAAATAATAATGAAGAGAAAATCTCCTTATATCAATCATGCAATTAATGAACTGTTGCTTCCATAGTCAACTAAGTATGCATGTCACGCTCTTCTAAGAAAAGGAAATGAGGCCTCAAAAAAAGGCATGCTAAAAGGTTTATTATAAGGACAGTTCAAAGAACTGGAAAAATTCAAGCTGAAAAGGAAATGAACCCAAAAAAGGCATGCTAAAAGATTTATTATAAAGACAGTTCGAAGAATTAGAAAAATTCAAGCTGAAAAGGAAATGAGACCAAAAAAAAGCATGCTACAAGATTTATTATAAGGACAGTTGGAAGAATTGAAAAAATTCAAGCTAAAAAGAAAATGAGACAAAAAAACATGATAAAAGATTTATTATATGAACAGTTGAAACAATTGAAAAAACTCAAGCCGAAGATAAAACTAAAAATACTAATTGTAAGATTTCATTCATCACAAAGTTCTCATGGATTGACTTGGATTGTATGCATGTAGAAGGCTATATAATCCTCAAGTTAAATGGGAAATAAATAACACTAACTAAAAATGAATGTCTGCATCAAATAAGTGAAAAACAAGATACATTATCTGAAAGCCCTTGCTATCTCTTTGAAGATGTAGGAAGATAAAAGCATACACCAAAAAAAAATGTACTTTCATTGAAGCAAATGGCATTAGCTATAACTATTATAAATATATTATTTCTAAGCCGCTTCAATGAGAGCAGCAAAAGAATGAGTCTTTCGTTCCTTACAATATTCCTATCGAATGGCAGGGAGGGAAGTGAAAACTGAATATTTATTTTATTACATGCAACCAACAAAGAAGTTATAGAGGATTGCTAACATCCCGTTGGGAACTAAACTCTTCTCTACTAATGAATTTAACAGTACATTCATAATGGTCAGTGGGTGATCATTAAAGGAAGCTCCATGGCAAGAAATAATAGTAAAATTACAGTAGTGATGCATACAAATTGAACTAATAGCTTTTTAATAAGTCAGTGTTCTCTTTGTTCGGCCTTAGTCTCAGTTCTCTGCAACCACAATTGCTCTGCAAGTGTTGTGCCTTGTCACTTGTTCAGAAGGATTTTGGCATCCAGTGCATCACTTATCAATTCATGTTGTGTTGGGCATCTATCAATATATGGGGGAGAACTGAAAGACTTTTCTGTCATGGAGGATGACTGATCAGGTGAATCCACTGCATGAGGCGTTTTTGGAAGAACCCTGAAAGAAAAGAACAAAGCATGGATTGTTTATAAAAGTTGGGTAATGTTTTGGGGAAATTTTATTTGAAAGATCCCAACAAGTTTTCCCCTCATCGGGTATCAAGTGCAGAAAGAAAAATGTCCCGATTAAATATACAATTGTAATTACAGAGGCTGGAAATATACAGAAATCAATAAATACCTTCCTTTGCGACTCTCAAGAAATCTGGTTAAGGATGCTTTTCGTGCTTGTGGTATTGCTGGCATGAAACAAACAACAAATAAGATGGCATTCATGGGGTGAAGGATAAAACAGCATTTACCAATCAATGTTTTGCAAAATCCTTACCCCTTTTTATGACAGTTGGGTTTACCCCTGAGGCAAGTTGTTTTGCAGGTTCTTTTTGACTACTAGCAGCCCCAATACGGTGACTTGTTTCGAATTCCCCATCGCCTGAAAATGATCCAGTTGGCTGGCCAGGCTGAGAAGATAGCTGGGTCTTTTGGATTTGAAGATGTGGAACACACATATTGCCGTTTTCTGAAGAAGTCTGTGAACTCATTGAAGTCAATGCATTTGGCAGGCTTGGACATATGGTTGGTGTGGCCGGCCTACTATGACCATCTATTGCCAATGGTGTGAACCTTTGAGGGTAGGAATCTGTCCCCGTTGCAGATACTGAATTTGCACTTCTTGCCAAGAGCATGATTGTTTGTGCCTGTAATGAAAACCATAAAATTTGGAATGGAAGTGAGCAGAATTTTAAATAGAAAATTCAAAAAACATTTAAGGTAGCATATAATCTAAGAAATGAGAATCTATTTGATCTCTGAGAGGCATGCCAGATCATCTGAAGTACGCATAGATGGGTTAAATGACTCTGATCTTAAATGCACAGTCATCCATAGAGCTAGGTTCCGCTAACAGGATTGTGATTTTTGGCCAAAGCATGTTCCTAAGTCTCCGCAGTGATCCAGTTAATGTTAATACATTTGATTGCACTGAGGCTGTAGGGTGACAGCTTTTGCAGTTCATAAGTACATCTTGTTTCTTGCAAGAACCAGCAGTCTCCCAGTTCAGTAAATGGTCCTCAATGCTTATCACAAGACTCCGCTTATCAGAAACAGCAACCTAAATGGATGGTGCTGGTTATTTTGCATAATATTTGCAATGTTCAGAACTAGTAAGCTTTGGGAGTGGGCTTTAGTCTTTAAAGATTTGAGTACAATTTTAGGGAAAAACATGTGGGGAGTGAACGTCTTACATTAGCTATGCTGCAGATTGTTTATATATGATTAATTCTTTAAATCAAAGATCTCTGTACTCTGTAGGGCTTTTGTTATTTATTGATTTCTAGGTTTCAATTATTCTGCTGGTTATTTGCAATCACATTTTTCAAGTAATATGGCGGTTTGCCATTACAATATTTTTTGACACATTACTTCTTGCAGCTTAAGCATTTGTTCCCACTGGTTTCCTTTAAGGTGCTATAGATCAGGCTGCCTATCTGGATGAGTACTTGACTCAATACCTGCAAGTTGCGCTGCCTGGTAAACTCAAGAATTGAACGGTCAAAACTAGGACTGCTTGCCATACATATGTATGCATCAAAGAGAATAACCATAAATGGGATCATCTTTCTGTTTTTTTTTCAATATTCACATACATGATATATCCCCAGACACCTGCCTAGTTGAAATTGAGCTAAATAGGAGTAATGCAACCTTGGTATATAAGGGTTTACAGAACAAGGATTTCCATTAAATGCTTCAATTAGACAGATCACTTTCTTTAACACATACAACCTAAAATGGAGTCTGGACACAATGTCAAAGAAATTACTTCAGAGCATTTGTAAGTATGTTCAATTTGTGCTTCAGCAGTGACTTGAGCCTTGAAATAGACTATAGTTATCACTAGTTAGCGTTTGCACCCACAAATCACTAGATCAAAGCTGATTCTTCATTCACCTGATAATTTGAAAATTTGAAAATGTTTCACCTACATCAGACTATCCTTATACCTAGATAGCTTCCATGGGTAAGCCTTCATACCTTCTCTGGAGGAACGTTATCATACACATTTACATCGCCACCATAGAATATGGTAAGCTGGGGATTGCCTAATTTGCCAGGAACGTTAGATGCAGCCCTGCAAATAGAAATAAAATATGTTAGCCTATAACATAAAGACAGAAATGACAGAAGCTCTGGCATATCAAATATAAAGTTCCACTCAACAACGAGTCATGAGTTTATTATCTTACCCAATTTGTGTAGTTCCAACTGAAGACGGAGAAGTACCACACCAAACAGAGGCCTGGTTTGTTGAAGGAATGCTTGAAAAGTGTTGCCCACATGGAACAGCTATTGACTTTTCCTTGAAAGGAGAGACTAAAAACTCATTGACATTTGAAGATAAGTGCGAAGATTTTTCTGGGACAAAACCTGGAGCTTGTTCAATAGAGTGATCGAAATAGCTCCGATCATCAACTGTTTGAGCCAAAAATGTTGCAGGATATGCTCCAAAATGCTGATCTGGATTACCATTTGCTACAGGAAAAAGGTTCCTAGACTCTGCAGTATCATTTGATTTGGGACTGAAATTGAAGGATTTCTGTCAAACAAAAAGAAAATCAATCAATCAAAATGTCTATCTTCATTGCAGGAAAGAAATATATTATTAGAAAAGGAAATTTTATGCTGTCATGGATGTTCATACAACTTCATATGCACCGAAAACACTAAACTAAGAACCAATTCAGCGGAGAATAGGGGTTTTAGTCGAACAAAGCTAGTAGCTTTAGTGAACATTGAAAATTAACTTGTGGGTTGGAGTAATAAAACACAATACTGTGCAGCCCTTCGCAGGGGAAGGGAAGGAAGCATCAGACAACTGGCTTGGTCTAGGTTCATTAAAGATGGATCCACAACTTAAGGACTGAAATTGGAGTCTTCTGAATTAATGATCTAGAAGGCCCATGCTGATACAGCCTTACAAGGACAAACAGGGCACATAGTATACAGAGATGCCAAGGCATTCAAATGGGTTTGTTAATTTAACAGCAGATACACACAAGTCATGCCAACAATACATGTGTAGATACTATAGATAAAAGAACAGAGTCCAGTGATAAGGAATTTAGATCAACTGGTTGGAGTGTGAACTCTTTTACAAGAATAAAATATATGAATTAGAATAGCCAGGAATACAACCTTAATGTCTATACAAAGGAATTTTCAAGACAAACTATTACAGAAGCCACTACACCAATCTAAATATCTCATAATTGATGAGCATCAGCAAAGATTCAACTGATTTAGGTAGGGAAGAACTACCTGAGAAGCAATTGTACTTCTCTTGTTTGATTTGAAAGCATCTGCAGGTGGAACGGGGTTTGCACCAGAGGTTAGCAACCAATCAAATTTCCTCTTGGCAGGTCTTTCTTCCTGTGCATTTTTCAAACCCACGAGCTGTTGCAATGCAGCAGTTTTCGTCCAATTTAACCACTCGATGGTCATGTTTGGCGCAGGTACTGCAACCTCAACATTATATTCAGATCAATATTTGTATCATGAACGTTTTGAAATAAGTTGGTCTTTGTTTAGTGAAGATCTACGACTGACAATTTATAATTGAAAAAAAACATTTCCTTTCAAATGCTTATATTTGCATGTTAATCTCCTTATCACTTTAAATGGTACCATAAATTCTATTTTCATTTCATTTTAGTTCCTCTACCCAACTCTTCAATGATGATCCATACTGCAAACTTTAGAGTTCTCATGGATAAACAAGCTCCTGTTCCTGTAATCTTAGGACTGTAATACATCTAGAAACAAACCAGTACTATAACTTCTGAATTAAATATTGAATAATTGGTAGGTCTTTTGATTTCATAAAAAATAAATTATAATAGTATTCTAGATAATTGGTGCTAATACCTTATAATAATTACAAATTTTAATATCAATATTCTGTCTTCCAATGGTATTCTTACTCTCTAAATCACACTGTCCTGATGACATTCTTACACCCATCTGGGCCGGATATTTCTGATACTATTCCATGATGATCAATCTTGACTTGTACTCTTATAGCTTACCTATTTTGGAGTGTTCTCCCATTCTGTGGATGAAGTAGCCTTCTTTTTAATTCATGACAGAAGTTTTGAGCGCTCTTGTCTAATCTAAGCTAGCTGAATTTCTACAGTATCATTGACCTGGACAGTTGTGGGCACTAATATACTTAGTTTCTTTATTTTTGAATATTTTCTTCAATATAGATAATTGAGAGAAAGAACCTGAAATTGTGGATAAAAGTTAAACAAAAAATTGGCTGGTATTGTTTGGAAAATTTTATTAATCTTGAAATTAGATTTCTGAAAAAATAAATTAACAAATAAAAGTATCATATTATCCACTGTTGCAAAAAGTATTTGTATAACTTACCTTTGTCTTTAGAAGAAAGGTTTTGCTGTTGAATGTCCAATTCTGCAAGGTTGTCAGGCTGCTTGCCTGTCATTACCACAGTGACAGCTTTTGTCTTGCCATTGAGGTGAAGATTCTCACTTCTATATTGAATATTTTCCTTGGGAAGATTATGAAACCTTAGCAAGGACGTCTTCTTCTCAGGATTATATGCAGAAAAGCATCGCTTACCAGCAGATCCAGTTACATCTCCAACCTTGACAACAGTCCTTAATGAACCATTAGTGCCCAAATTCAGAGATACTTGATCACTATCTTCAAAGTTACAAATCTTGGTCTTGCCAGATAAGGAAAGCTGCAGCCCACTTCCAGGGCTGGTCTTGTAAGCTTCCTGAAAAAGACTAAGACCCAGACTTTTATCACTTTCATCATCTGGGCGTTGTCTGTTCCAGTTCTTCTCCATCTCGTTAGTACTGCTACTGCTACTCAATCCCATGAAGTCCATCTCCATTCTGGTCCCAACGATCAAACAGCTCTGCAAACCAAGGGCTCTGCCAAAAAGCCTTCTAAACTAGTTCTGAACTCCTGAACTGGGTATTGTGCAGGCAGCAAAATGGTAACAAACCTTCCTATTGCTAAAACAAGGATTCACTATCAGGATGCTGTAGGGAAGCAGAGAGAACCAAGAACACAAGCCCAACAGTCCTGAAAATCAGCATAGCTCCTCACTATTGCTCCAGTCCATGAAATAAGCAATCCCCATCCTGGTTCCCTGTTCAATAGAGCACAGCTTCCTTTGTAATCTAGCAGGTAGTTCCAATAGGCTTACACTCCATTTAATTACAGTAAGCACAGACTGATATGAAAAAACCAACTTTTTCAAAAAAACTCAAAAAAGTAAACCTGTTTTTGCCCAGAGTGGGCACAATCTTGATGAAATCTTAAAGACCCAGAGTAAAACAGCAATTACATGAGACACTGACGAAGAATGTCTGGCCAAGGGCTCTGGTATCCATGTCTTTATTTTTGTGGTTCCGAAGGGTGACTGGCCACATCCGGTGATTCAGTAGGCAGGGAGACCGGTTCAGTCAGTAAACTGCACGTGCAAGCAATAAAAACCAGGAAGTTAATGATAAAATCCAAGAACGTGCATAATTAGGAAGCGATGTTGCGCAAATTTTGAAACGTGTAAGTTGTAGATTCACACCAAACAGCTTGGAGTGCTTGTACACCGTTCATGCAAATTTTGACAGGAAATTTGCGCCGTTTTATGCAATGATAAGGAAATGATTTTAAGAGAAACGTTGCGTCAGAGGTGTACTTGACGTGAAGATTTCACCGTGTTGACGTGGAACACGTTTTATGCGTTTCCCCATTTTGGGTTAATAATTTTTCAATACCCTGCACGGTCTCTACCTTTATGTCGTAGATGGTTTTAGTATTTAATTTTTTAATTCATTTCATAAACTTTAAATGTGTTTAATTTATTATTTTAGAATATGATTGATATAAAATTTATTATTTTATTATTTTAGAATATGATTGGTATAAAATCTAATTAAATAATAAATTTTATAACAATCATATTCTAAAATAATAAATTAAACATATTTTAAAGTTTATTTATGTTAATTTTTTCAAAGTATGATTTTATTCATTATTTTATGTGTTAAAGTTTTCAAAATAGATTTTTTCATTTTAGGTTTTTTTTTAATAGAGGAAGGGTATCTTAGGTTCCTAAATGGTATGTTGGATTTCGACAATTTTTTTTAGTTTCTTTATATGTGACTTAAGAGCTTATAGCTATTGTTTCGACTTCTAGGTAGTTACAACGTACACTGGAGATTTGTTATGTACATAAAGGTCAAAAAACGGTCATTTCAAGTTGACACTTGATACATATTCTCAAGTGCCTCAATAACCGTTGGCTTTATCCACCATAAAATTTGCATAATTGATCCAATACATATGCACAAATGCCCCAATAATCGTGTACTATTGGTACCAATAAAGTTGCACAACTCCTCCAATTAAGAACTTTTTTGTAACTATTGGGTATAAAGTGAACAACTATTGGTATGTTTGGAATTTTTTAGTGCATTTTTAATTAGCTTATATCAATGAACGGTTATTGAGAAATGGACAATAATTTGAGCAATTTTTATTTGATGATAAGTTTTATTTTATTTTTTCAACTTTCTCTTCTTTAAATACTCTATAAGGAAGTTATTGTTGAAGTACTTATGTAATTGACATAAATGTTATTGTAAGTTTTGTACTCTAAAACAAATGATCCATTACATATGATTCTTATTGGTATGATATGTAATATGTTTGTTGGTTTAAAATAATGTTGTTAGAATAAGTAATTTGTCAATAGTACTAATGTAAAGAAATTTTATGAAATCACTTGATAAATTAGAAATGAAATTATTGATTTTTTTCAAAATTTTGCTTTTAAATGATGTTAAGATGTTAAATGAAACAAACTAATTCAATAAAAGTTAGAATTATGTTGCAAATGCTAATAGAAAAGAAGCAATGTCAAATAAAAATTAAAGTTCTAAATATGTTGTAAATAATAAAAGAGGTAATGTCAAAAGAAAATTAAAGTTCTAAATATGTTGCAAATGTTAATAAAAAAGAGGTAGTGTCAAATGAGAATTAAAGCTCTAAATATCATGCAATTTAACCATTACATTTGAGCATGAATACATTTAACTTTAAATTGATTAAAGACATTAGAATTTGTACAAATATAGTATTTATTGAGTAATATATGAGACAAATACATAAAAAATAGCTAAAAATATATAATTGTTCATTGTCCTTTATTAAATATATTTTTAAAATATTTTATGAATTCTCATGATTCCTCATTCTTGTATCTTTAAAACTAATATATGTAATTTTTATTTATTCTCTTATTAATTATTTTAAAGAATATATCTCATATTTTTTTTATTTCATCTTGTCAATAATCTTGAATACTCCTACAAACTATAGTTGGCTCTAATATAATTAAAAAATAATTACATTCCATAATGTTGGTCCACAACCCTTTAAATACAAAATAATGGGGTAAACCCATAATACTGGTTTACAATTTTGATGAGGAAGGAAAATTGTAAAAATGCTCCCACAATCAAAATTTTGAGTTTTAAGGGGTTCACACGAACTAGAGGGTTCGCACGAACCCATAAAAGGGTTCGCTCAAACCCCTAGTTCGAGCAAACCCCCTTTTCCATGTTGGGTTCGCTCGAACCATATCATGACACGTTCTTTTTAGAAAATAAATGGAAAATTCAAAAATAAGGGGGCTTCGATTGAATCCCCTTCACTCGAAAGGGTCAAGGGGGGTTCACTCGAACCCCTCTTTTTTGCCCTTCTCCCCCTCTTCCGCTAAATTTCTACAAATTTTTGCCCTTCGAAGCTCGGGTTGAGGATGAAAATGGAGGAGACTTCACATACCCAACTGGATGATGGTAGTCCTTGGAACGAGCTACCCATCGAATATAATTTAATATGTTTTGGTTTTATTATGTATTTTTTTTAGTTTAATTAAACATTGGTTTTCATTAAAAATCAAGCTCATTGTTCTACACATGTGGAAAAATAGTATATTATCAAAAAAAAATCTGAAAAATATGTTCGGGCTAGGTATTGATGTCCTTGATCCAATAAAAAAAATTTGAATTTTGATACATATAAAAAAAAGTTATGTTGTTTACGGTCAGCCTATGTCTGAATTGTAATTGGTTTGACTTCAAAACTTGATTAAGAAAAAAATATTCAATAAAATAATATGAAACCAAATGAACTTGTTAGAAATTGTAGTTATAAAGCTAAATTTGAAAAAATTAGAATTTTATCCTTCATAAATAAAAATATGTTGTTTATGGTGAGCATCACTCCTTAAAAATGGTGTTTCCTGATAAAAACTAGTTTTCGAAGGAGATGGAAAAAGAAATGCAATCTGATTAAAAAACAATTAAAAAAATATATTTAGAATCTACAGAAAAAATGTCACAAATCAGTACTTTGCATCATCTTCCAATTCCTCATGGTTTAGCAGCTATAGGTGCCCGGAAGTGAAGATTTAGTTAAAAAAATCAGTTCAATATCTAGTTTGGCCAAAAATTGTAAACCAGTATTGTGGGATCACCCAATGTTATATTATGAAATGAGACAAAGAATAGAATCAATAAGTAACAAAAATAATTGTTAATGTAGTCAACATCAACAGAATTAAAAAGCTTATATCAACAGTATAATTAATTATGAGTTTAATAGCTTACATTAGACTAATAATATTGTTCATAACTATTATTCAATAGAATGATAGATAAAATAATTTTGATATTTTCAAACAAACTTGAGAAAATAAATACATTATAAAATCTGGTCAAACTATTTTGTGTACGTCCTTTCATTAGTTCATAAATGTTACCGACTAATAATTCCTAATGGATGCATCAATATTCTTGCCTCCAATAAGAACTAATAAAATATTTTTCTAATTAGTTGCCTCAACTATGCAAAAGACATGCTCTTTCCTCGCATTCTTATTTTGACTTCTTCCATCTACTTGCTTCACATTAAAGATGATGTGAGTTAATCTTTAATTGGGTTATGAGATTTTTTTATTTTCAATCATAATCACAATAATCTCAATTACAACAACATTATTTCAACTCTATTTGGCATATTTTCAATCTTATTGTATCAACCATGGGGCTTGACAGATATCAAGGAAGTTAATAATCTTCCCTTTATCTATAATAGGCCTTGAAAAACACTTTTTAGTATCACTAATTTATTAAATACAAGTATTGGTATAGTTGAACAAATTCAAAGGTCAAAATCTATAGTGGATAGAACCACATAGTTACTAAGTGGCATGGGATTGAACCATGAGGTGACCTCATATTAAATATCAAAATTTTCCGTATATATTTATTATGAGTTCACACCCCTATTTCTAGTTCCAATTTTCAATTTTCTTAAACTAAAAACTTTAAATTTCCTTTTAAATATTTAATTTAATTTAAATCTATACCAATCTTTTTTATTGGTAAAGTGTAGGATGAGAGCCCACTCCCAATATTTAAACAAATAAACTTAAATAAAAAAAGTAAGCTTCAAACCCAAGAATTAGATATCTAACAAACAAAACCTTATAAAAGAAGTATGAAAATTCAAAGATGTTAGAGAAAGTAAAAAATTTGCAAGTTGTCTATGAATCTAAAATTCAACTAAGAGAAACCCAAACCTCAAGAGGGTGTTGATGAATAAATAGGAAACGAATCTTCCCTTATGAGAGGAATGAATTGAGATTATTTGGCAAAAAGCTTCCTCTTACTCCTCATGAGGAGGGCATGCACAGTCTATTAAGTGCCATTATCAACAAAATCTCTTTTTTTGAGAGACCATAATTTGGTTTGAATATTTTTCTCATGGACTACAAAATGGTGATTCTTTTGGGGCATGGAATGAGATCACCTTCTTTATCAATAAAATATGAGAACTAAATTTTCTACTCATCCATGAAGAAGTGCTCATCCTCTAACATTTATTCCAAGCCATATGGAAATCCATCCTCAACCTTTGTTAGTTGATTAATACCTCTAAAAGTCTTCTCTAAGAGGAATTTGAAAGGGGATGGGGTGTGAAAAATATGGAGCTTTAAGTAGACCTCAAGAATCTCAAGTTGTGCCATAGACTTTCTCATTTCCTAAGGAAGCTCAAAAAAATTCCCATGATTGTGCCAAATGAAGTCATTATTTAAAGAACTACAATTATTCACCTATTTTTTTAAGTTAATCAATTGTAATCCAAGAGTTATTTTTGAGGTACACCCTATGGTTTTAATCAAAAAATATTCCACCAAAACCACCTTAAAGGGAGGCCTTCAAAATTCAAGAACTGGATCTAGGTGCCTATTGAGGAGTAGATTCTGACCAAGTGAGTTATAGGCTTGGAAATTCCTATCATGGTGCACCCTCACAAACATATTCTTAGGACCTATTACCTCAAAATTCATCTTAACAAAAATTTCCACCTAATCAATCAATTTTTTATTAGTCCAATCTCTCTCATAAATAGTAGAAGTTTTGTATAGGAAAATCCAAATAGAAAAAATAATAATTAAAGTATTTGTTGGATCAAAGAAGGGGGACTATGGAATAATAAATAGTCCATAGTTTCAAAAAAATCATGGTTCATTCTATTGTGCATGATTATAATCTTCCACTATGTCAAATTATAGGAGAAAAAGTTGTGATCTAACAAATCCACCATGGAAGTTGTCAAGAAATTCCAAGTTTGTTTTTTTCCATGCCATGCAATCTTCAAATGGTAGGTGTTTTCCTAAACACTTGGTGAGAATGGAGCACAACCAATGCCAACTATAGTTGCCTCAACATAATCATCTAAGACATGGAAATCAATAGTTTGTTAGCCATCACCACTAGGGTGTCACCCAAGGAGAGGGAAGGGAGAGATGAATATAATATTTAGGGTTTGCATCTTCTATCCTAGCTTCTAAGTATAGTTATTTAATTGAGATTCTACTTGTCAATATGGGAGAGAGATTTGGATTAGTCTTATTGATTGATTCCATGGATGAAGAGTGCCACATTAATGAAATGGGTTCAATTTATATTTTTGTATTCCTTGTAAATTAGTTTATCTTGTTGTGAGTCAACTTTTCTGGGTAGGAATTTGTTTACTATGCTTAAAAAGGGGGTGATTTGAGAAAATTGTTATGGATTTTTTCTCAAGAGCCACTATTTGTCAATGCCATAATGTTATTCTTCCAAAGTAGACCATAAACTAGGCTTGTGTTTCCTTTTGCATCATCCCTTGCCTACTTCTATCAATTCACTAGTTCACATTTATATTCCCCTTCACCCTTGCCTCTTCTACTACCTTCACTTTTACTCCTATCTTTGATTTTTCCTTCCAACATTGTCACAAAAAATGATATTAAATATTTTATTTCCTTGTTTATACCAATAAAACTATAACATAAAAATATTTAATATTTACTATATTTTTTGAAGTAAAAACAAAACAAATAAGTATATAATATTTATTATAATTTTCAAAATCAAAACAAAGAAAAAAATACTAATTGTTTTTCCAAAAATATAACTAAAAGTTACATACAAATATAAAAAGCTCTTTAATAAAATAAAATAAAACAATATAAATAAAATAAAATCATTTTTAATTAAAAATTAAAAATTGAATATCTTTATATAATTAATAAAATAATTTTAAGTAAAATTAAATAACTCTTAAATAAATAAGATAACTTAAAAGTGATATTTCTCAATCTTAATTTAGTAATTGTTTTATATTTTAGTGTAGATTTTTTTATCATCAATGACAAAGATTACCAATCCAACATTCTCAATCTTAATTTGGTAATCTTTTTTTATTTTACTTGTAGAATTTTTTATCATCATAAAAAAAGATTACCAATCTAACATTATGAACTATGGAGATTTCATGATTTTAATTTCTCAAACTTTTTTAAATGCATATATTTAAAACATCTATACTAATAAATATTAGGGGTGGGGGTCGCCAACCTAGCTTGATTGGCTAAAGCATAGACAAGAGGTCACAAGGTCTAGTCTCCCCTTGTACTTATGGTACCAGAGGGCGTGTCACACCAATGTCACTAATTATATGAAAAAAGTTTACCAAGCGCACTGTAGTTTACAGGGGAGGCTACTTGATTCCTACAATCTAAATAATATATTTAAAACATCTATACTAATAAATATTAGGGGTGAGGGACCCCAACCTAGCTTGATTGGCTAAAGCATAGGCAAGAGGTCACGAAGTCTAGTCTCCTGCATCCCTATGGTACCGAAAGGTGTGTCGTGCCAGTACCACTCATCGTGTGAATTTTTTTTACCAAACACATTGCAGTTTATAGGGAATGCTACTTGATTCCTACAATCTAAAAAATAATAATAAATATTAAAAATATATATCAATAATCTCTATAAAATTATAATTATATATTACTTATTTATCTCTAAATTTCATTTTCCTTCCTAGATTATTATTAATAAAATATATTGATGTTTACAATCCACCTTATATCTATTACTTTTTATAAAGTTTAAAACCTCAACTATCATAGTTTGAAGAGGACAAATCCACCCGAGATATTTTTATAGGTCCACATCCTCCGAACAATAGTTTTAACTTACATACACATATATTTATTTATTTATATGAAATATACCTTAGTTTGTGGGGTAGAGATACTTTTGTTTTAGGTGGTTCACCCACGTGAAGGCATGAGTCGTACGAAACATCTTATCCAACGCTTTGTCAGCTGTCATTGTTTTTGGAAGTTTGTTGGCAAAGCGTCAAACATGTTGCATTTTGCACATGGATTACTTTATTTGTCAATGCAAAATTTCAACTACTTACACCTCTCTAAATTTTATTCCTTCATTACATAGCTGTCTACAACATGCTTTCCTATAACAAGGTGTTTTTAGAATTACTAATATCTAATCAAATTCTTGTCTCAACATAAGCAACAAAGGGGATAAATTACAAACAAATGTTAAAAATGGAAAAAGGGGAGATAAATTAAAAGTTAGGTGTGCGTGATCGTATTCGCGGTCACGGAGTAAATTTGTCTCATTTATATTTGAATAGTTTTTGACTTATTTTTTAGTGTGGTTCACACAAATCCATTTGGTTCACTTATCATTCATCACATCTAGATGATGTTCATATGAGTGAAGCATCGAGATTTCGTAGATGGTCACCCATCTCAATATTAGTCCAACTCAAATGTGTTTAACTATGGATTTTCTTCCAGGATCAACTTCACCTAACTTACTATCTTATATTTGAATAGTTTTTGACTTATTTTTGAGTAGTGGCTCACACAAATTCATCTGGTTCACTTGTCACTCATCGCATCTAGATGATGTTCACAAGAGTAAAGCATCGAGATTTCGTAGATGGTAGTCCAACTCAAGTGTGTTTAGCTATGGATTTTCTTCCAAGATCAACTTCACTTAACTTACTACCTTATTTGCAAAACCTTGAGTAAATGTCGTTTCTTATTGACTATTCATTATAGAGTTCCTTTAGTTGATCCAATAATCTTACTTGTGAGAAGTTAAGTTGTTTTGATGGGTTTTTGTTTGTCTTCTTCTAGACACCATATATTTATTGATGTTAGAAGAAATTATGGAGGCAATCTTTAAAAAAATAAAATATTGTTTCTCCTCTAAATAAAATCAATCAAACAAACAAAATGTTTTGATTAGTTCCAGTTTATCTTTTTTGTAAAAACAAAATTTTGCTAAAGGAAGAGTTAAAAAAGGTCTCATGAAGAGTAGTTTAAGATAGATATTTTAATGGTACACAAGGTCTCAATAGATGAAGAAAATTTGTTACTACAAGATAAATTAGAATCTTATCTAAAAAAATATGATCTTCTTTTTAATTATTAGATTTTTCAAAGTCGTCTTTAAGATGGAATGGGAAATTTCTTCACTATTTTATGAAATTTTTTTTGATACATATTATACATGAAAAATTGTTAAATTCATATCAATAATTTTTGGAAGATTTTTTTTTTAACCGTTTTTCATCCTTGATTTATAAATCTACACAAGATCCTACGAACATCTTCTAGAATTTAAAAACTTAAAATTTTAAACTTCAATAAAATCTATAAAATGACCTTACTTATGACCTGCATGGAACCATTAATTTCCTAAAACCAAAAAATAGGAAGAAAGGCACATGTTCGTTGGCCCTACCATTTGTAAGGACTTTCCTTACCTGTAATAATAGTACATACTACTAAGGGCATGCTTTTAATAAATTCCAATTAAATGTGTCCTTTTATATTATTGATATTCACATTGTTAGTGAGGCACCGAAAGTATAGTATCCAACCCATGTAGAGGAAAAGGATAATAACTTTTGGGATATATTCTCTCCATCTAGTGTCAAACTTTACTAGTGGAAACTATTTTAATTATAAAAAGAGCTTACCAAAATATAGGTTATTTAATCCATATTTGGACAAGAGAGAAAAAAAGTTCTACCCTTTATTCTTGATGTTAGAGTTGGTGGTTGTAATCAATGCACTTTTTGACCTTTATTGATATTGTAGTTTTTTAAGGAATAAATATTATATATTATTTATGAAAAAGGCATAAAATCTATTTGAAGGGTAGGAGAGAGGATTTAGTAGATGGATATGTTTTAAGTTATTTCGGTATTGTGTAATAATAGTTAAAAAAAAAAAAATAGATATATTTGTAGTTTAGTATTTGTAATCTTTATGTTTGTATTTAAAAATAAACAAAAATATCTATATACATAAGTCACATTAAAAAATAACCAGTCATATGGTAGCACATAAGGTGATTGATAATGCATGCTTTGATGCACATGTTTTTGTTTAACATTTATTGGCATGTTTTCCGACAACTCAATAAAGGCATAGCTATTGTGGCTACATTGTTGATACTCAAAGCTTTAAACAATAAATTTAAGCTCTTAATTCACCCTCAAAGATATGCTAAAATTTTCATAAAATTTTCATTTGTTGTTGAGGAACTTTAGGCGCATGAAAAAAGAGTGCATGGTTATTGGGTCCTTTTTTCTAGTCTAACATGTAGCTCAAAAATCAATTAGTTAACAAATTACATAAAATAAATATTATGTAGTTACATAGCAATGAAACCAAAAGCATGAGGTGGATCTCAATCATATAATGTATAGCCCCACCTAACATTTGGAAAATCATAGATATATGAAATAAGCTCCTAATGAGTATTACTATTAGTAGTTTCATTTAATCCTCATGCTACATAGATTATTGATAATCAAGATTCTCTTAGTGTAATGAAATAGCTAAGGCAAGGTGAGGAATTTTATCGTGTTCATCAAGTAAATTTGACCCACATCATTGCAAAGACACAAAAGAGGGGTGATGGCCAGTCTATAGATAAGGAAACTAACAAGCAAAGCTCTAGGAGTATCGATGAGAGTTGTTGTGGCTTTGCCTTTGGACCTTGCACAAGTAATGACCATAAGATGGTGAAGCCAAAGGAACATGAGCAACTACACAAGGAAGATTGCCACAATGGTCCAAAAGAGTTTTGATATGGGCCAAATCCAGATCCACCTTATTGGATTGCACTTGTATCAAACATACTTGTATTGGTGAATGAGTATGCAATGTAATGACAAGTTGTCAAATTTTGGGTATTGTACAGGGGTTATATTTGATTCCCTTTGGGGACAAGGATGATATCCACTAGTTGTGGCCTCCCTAATTTTGATCAATACAAAAACATAGCTTTGATTAATACAAAATAACAAACTTACATTGAATAAAATTACCACTACAATGAGCCACTTGTTCTTAGTATTGTAAAAAATTATCCAAGTTTTTAACCATGTGGGTTATGTGAGGATATAAGTCACTAACCCTAAAATCTAGGATGCACTATCTCTTATGCTATATGGTTTATATATAATTAATTAATCAACCAATAAAAAAATTAGTATTTTATTTTATTTTTGTGTTATGTACCTAACACATTACAATCAATAATTATAATATGAAGTTTGAAAATAAAACAATGATCAAGAGGTTGTGATATATATGCTTAAATATTATTGCTTGTGAGGACAAGGTTGTATTATTCAACATAGTTGAGAATAAAGCCACAACATGTGCCCTAGTCTACCTAGTGCAACATAGTCCTATGTGGCCATGACTTGTAGGATATGTTGCACGTTTGTTTTCTAATTCATCATTAAAAATGGGTTACACTGAAAAGCATAGTGGAGTTTGATTTCAAGGCAATAATTGATAACTTAGTCATGTTTTTGTCACACGTCAATCCCCTAGATGATGATGTACAAGATCTTAGACAAAATATGTGAGCTATGCAAGATGCAAATGACATGATAGGTTATGTGTGATACAAAGATATACCATTATATGTTATATAAGAATTGTGTTGCTACAATGATTCTCATTTCTACTTGATTTCAAAATATGCATTATTGTTGATTAATATTGAACTAGAACTATCTATAAATATATGTACTTAGTCACCTATTTCACTATTTTTGGCACACAAGATGATTGTGTAACAACTAAATTATAGAAAGGTTAGATCTAGGTAGGAAAATAGGAAGTTTTAAGAGCTAGACTAGGTTATGTTATGTGGCCTAGTCCTAAGTGAGAAAATTTTAAGATTAGATATTGGTCCAAGACGATGGGGATATGTAGTGGATTTTGGCACATGAGAGTTAATTAGTGTGTTAGATAGGTCAAATTTAGTATTCTGCAATATATTTGCAATGTATGTGCTAAAAGTGGTGTAAAATAAAGGTGTAAAAGTGCATGGTATGCATTTTCATCCCTTAAAATTATGTCCTGCTTTGGTTTGCACATGAATATAGATGAATCATGAATGCTAAAGTAAAATATGTAGTTGTTGCCATTTTATGCCATCTTGATGACCCATAATTGAAAAATGATCTGAGAGATCTCACATGGGTCACCTTGCATAATTCTCCCTTGAAAAAGTCCTAAATTTGGCTAAGTCTTGAAGTTTTCAATCTTTGGTCAGTTTTCATAACTTTTTCGGTAGCCTAGGTTTTCAGAACTTCATCGATCGTCGCCTAGGTTTTCATAACCTTCTCTTTTCCTGATGTATCACACAATGTTCATCTTTGTGAAGTTCTAAATTGTGTCGGTGTCTATAAATATTGTTCTAACTTTTGAGCGACCTTGTTTAAGTAAAATTGAGTCATTTCAAAGTTTCTCTCAAGTTAGGAAACTTGTGTCGACCTCTGACAAAGTTGTTCAAACTTTCTTTTTCTTCGCCCAATGATGATAAAAGCTTTTAAAGAGATAAGGATAAAGGGTTTTTTGTGTTTCATATTGGTTCAAAACCCATGTTAACTATCGACAAGCTTTTGATCGATCAAGTGTTCCGGGTTTTTGGGTCGTCGCTTCCCTCCTTCACAACATGCTTCCTTCATCGCCCCTAATCTTCCATCTCTTCCACCTTCTTCCTCTCTTTTCCCCTTAAGAGTTTCAAGCATTGGATTTCGGCCTTCCCCTTTAAGCTTTATCGCTTCTCCTTGCAAGTCCTAAGCCTCCCTCCCAATCCCCGAAGTCCGACCAAGTCCTTTAAAATTTTGCCTAAGTCTTGTCTTTCAAACTTCGGGCATCGAGTTTCCTATTTTTTCCTTCTACCCATCCACGACCATTCCTTCAAAGGATTCATGCAACTCCTAGTCTTTCAGATGTTAGAGTTCAGGCTTTCACCTTACCTCTTACACGGTAAGAGGTAACCTCTCTCCCCGACCCCCGATCTCCAAACTCACATTTCGATGGTCAAAGATCTGACTTCCCACTTTCACCTTTCATCTTTTCCCTTACTACCTACCTGGTATGAGGTATCTCTTCCCCCAATGACTGACAGGGGACAGCTTTCAAACTTCAAGGTTTGGATTTCCCTCCTTCTAGTATTTAGCAAGTGGTACTCTTGACACTCGAGGTCCGACGTTCGGCACCATGCAACAAGTGATATGAGGTTGGCTCGATGCCCGACCTCCAACAAGAACACATATTTGGGGGTCCAATCCATTTAATTCCAAATCTAGCAAGGGTTTCCTTTTGGGCTTGATGCCCTGACATTCCCTATTTTGACGTGTTTTTTATAGTCGTGCCATTAATGTTTGAGCGACTTTCTCACCTACTTGTTCGACATTTGGGGCTCAAGGACAACATTTATTGTATATTTTTTTATGGTTTTGGTTAATTTCATGGGCACCCATTCCTATTTATCATTGATTTTTGTCCCTCTTCTCTAGCCCCATAACCAGATCACTAATTTTGTGGGGGAATTTTTGGAGGGGTTTTGGATGACATTTATTGTAAAGGCATGTGTGCAAGTCTTGGTGCATCCTAGGCTTGTCCTTCAACATGGCCTTCATGATTTGGTCACATCGACTCTTATGGGGATGCATTTTTGCTAGTTGTTAACCCTAGGTTGGTTTAGGGTTTAGCTGGAGATAATTAATTTATGCCTAAACTATAAAGGCAACACTTGTAATATTTTTGGGGTTCTTCCTTGGATTTTCTTTAGCAAAATTATGTTATTTTTCAACATTCTACAACTATAAAATTGGCTTCATGCCTTTGTATCAATAAAATATCATCATTTTTGCCTCTTCTCTATGCTTGTATCTTGTGTGACATTTGATACCTCTATGCATGTCTGAGTCTTCATCATTTTTACAAGTTATATTATTGTGCTAATATGTTGTGAGTGTTGTGGGTAATTTACACCCCTTTTAGGATCTTTCAAACCCTATCCTTCACGTTTCCTCTATAAAATTAGTGAAATAGAGAATTGTGTGAGCTTTCTAGTGGTTTTTTCGATACTTTGTGCAATCACGGGCAGGAAGAAACATATCAAACTTGGTACATCATTATTTTCTTTATTTTATGATTTTCTCCTTCTCCCCTTTTCCTCATGTAGTTCATAATCTAGAGATTTTATGGTGCTACCTAGTTGGACCAGCCTTTGTTGCACTTGGTTTTGAAAGGAAGTTGGCCTTCTCTAGAGATTCGGCCTCACTTGCAAGGTTCCACACTTTAAGGTCGTTTCCATTATTTCACTGGAACTTTGAGATCTTCGTTCAACAGGGTGCAATTTTGAGTGACAACAGTTTCTAGCATGCTCGATGGGATATAAATTTCTTATCATTGTTGATATTTGGTGTGTATGTAAGTTATATCTGCCGTTGGAGGCAAAACCTTTGCACACCTAGCAACTCCAAGTTCTATCTTTTGGCTTCAAGAAGACTAGGTGCTGGTATGTTCTCATTTTTTATAAGGAAATCAATCTTCATTTTC
Organism: Sequoiadendron giganteum; assembly: GCA_007115665.2. Taxonomy (NCBI): domain Eukaryota; kingdom Viridiplantae; phylum Streptophyta; class Pinopsida; order Cupressales; family Cupressaceae; genus Sequoiadendron; species Sequoiadendron giganteum. Next base: position 572,570,606 of record CM021102.1, on the reverse strand, counting down.
TGGTTTTAAATATTTTCATGAATTCCAAGCCTATTTAATTTCACATCATGTATTCATTTCATGGAAATATGTTCTATCATCCTCCTTACCACGAAAATGCTACTCATTTTCACCCTTCTCAACCATATCATAATGAGCATGCAATTGATTTTTACCTAAACACCTTTACTACATAAGGCAACCAACATGTTTAGCATGCTTTCCACCCACCCACCCATACTCAAGGCTCATGACAACCATATGTTAAGACCCAACCACAACAAGGCCCTTTTGTCTCCAACCAGCCTTGCTATCCTCATAGCCAACCTTCAAATGTCAACAACTTGAGCATCAAAGACATACTATCAAACTTTCAAAGGCAAATGGATGAAATTGAAGAAGTCCAAGAACACGAATTTCAATAGGAGGACTTGGCTTATCAGGCCTACCAACAACAACAAGAGATGGAGATGCAAAGAATGCAACATGAAGAGTCTCTTGGATCGGCGATTGCTTTGAAGCAAGAACATATGAGGCTTTTGCTTGCTTAGGTGCAAAGGTTGGAAATCCAATCATTTGCTTGCACTTTTAATCAACCTATGAAGGAGGAACCTCCCAAATACCAAATCCCAAGCTTCAAGCAAAGTAGGCCCCCGTGTCTTCAAGTATGTATTTTGAACTTGAGATTCCAAGCTTTGGAGACCTTGATCCTTTGCAAGAGGTTGTGATTGTACAAGTTTCCCCCTTTACTCCTCAAGAAACCTAACAATATTTCTATAATCAACCTTCTCATCCTAGTATCATTTGTCTTTGCAAAGATGGGCCCATTGTCTACCAAGATAGTTGGTTTAGTACACAAGAGGATGAGGTTTTTGGAGAAGAGCGGGAAGTATATTTTGTTGTTGATACAGTTGAACATGATACAAAAGAAGAAAAGTCTGACAGACTGCTTGGGGTTGATGAGCATGACCAATTGGAGCAAAAATTTAAAGAACAAGAAGAGGGTGTTGAGCATGAAGCTCTTATTGATCTATTTGATGAGCTCTCATTCTTTATGGAATATAAAGAAAATATATCCATCCCTACATCAATAACTCAGCTGGGACAACAAGGAAACAAGAAAGGAGAAGGTGATGTAAATGAAGACTTATTTTTCTCATTTTTTGAGTTTCCTTATTTTATTGATGAAGATGAAGAGAGCATGCAAGATTCAATACCTTCACAAATTTTGGAGTAGGTAGAAAATAAAAATAAGAATGAAAAGGTGTGAGTCTATGAGGAGAAAAATGATGATAGCCTTATTTTGCAAAATGAAGGGGTTGACACGCACAAGGAAAGTTGCCATGATGCTAAGTTCAATCCTATTTTACAAAAAATCAAGGAAGAGGTTGAATCAGACTTGTTTTGGGATAGATTAGAGGCATTTTGTTCAAAGTTGGATGACCATTCAACACCTTTAGAAGAAGAAAATCATGAGCAATAAGAACAAAAGGTATAAGTTTCTATGTTTTTTCTAAAATAGTCACAAGAGGTGGTTGTCAAAAATCAACAAGATGAAGAAGAGGTAGTGCACAGTAAAGAAGCCAATAGAGAGAGCTCAATGTTTGTCCTATCAGGAGGATTTATTATTAGACATCTTGCTTGGATGGATGCCACCAAAGTATCAGAGGCCATGCTTGCACTCAAGCATAGGGTTACAAATGAGGAGGAATGCATTCCACCTACTTATGTATTTCAAAGTAGTAGTAGGTATGACCAACATGAAGAGGTAATTGGGTTGGACCTTTGTCTCCATGGGCTATTGCAGCAGTTGGTTGAGCATGTGTTCAACCTCAACATTCCCTTAGGTTCTCAGAAGCATGTGGAGTATGGTAAGATAATGAGAAAGGAAAGCTAATTTATAAAACCAATCAATGGTTTTGTTTGAGAAAACCCTTTTCTCTACCTTTTGTGCATATTATATTAGGTTGTTTCTTTCCAAGAAGTTCCTTTGCATACCCTGCACTGCATTCTCCTTAATGTAATGTATGTCCCTAGTTTTTTACTTTCTTCCAAGTGAAGGCCTACACATGTTTTATTTTTTCCCTTGGGAGGCATAGTTGTTGAAGAATTATCATGACTTTGTGCCCAATGGATATGTAAGGATATTGGATTCCATGATTAGCAGGCAATCATCCCGCAAATTCGCCAAGAATGTTTCCATTTCATGCCATCTTGATGACCCATCATTTAAAAATGATCTTAAAGATCTCACATGGGTCACCTTGCATAAGTCTCCCTTGAAAAATTCCTAAATTTGGCTAAGCCTTGAAGTTGTCGATCTTTGGTTAGTTTTCATAACTTTATCAATGGCCACCTAGGTCTTCAAAACCTCATTGGTCACCGCCTAGGTTTTCTAAACTTCATCGGTCATTGCCTAGGTTTTCATAACCTTCCCTTTTCCTGATGCATCACATAATGTTCATCTTTTTGAATTTCTAAAGTGTGTTGGTGTCTATAAATATTGTTCTAACTTTTGAGTAGCCTTGTCTAAGTAAAATTGAGTCATTTCAGAGTTTTGCTAAGGTTAGGAAACTTACGCCGACCTTCGACAAAGTTGTTTGAACTTTATTTTTCTCCTCCCAATGATGATTAAATATTTGAAAGTGATAAGGATAAAGGATTTTTTTTGTTTCATATTGGTTCCAAAACCCTTGTCAATCGTTGAAAAGGCTATTAATTTTTTTCTTTTGATCAATCAAGTGTTTCAGGTTTCTAGGTTGTTGCTTCTCTCCTTCCCAACATGCTTCCTTCATTGCCCCTAATATTCCATCTCTTCCACCTTCTTCCTCTCTTTTCCCCTTAATAGTTTTAGGCATTGGCTTTCAACCTTCCCCTTTAATCTTTACTTCTTCTCTTCAAAATTCGTAAGCCTCCCTCCCAATCCCTGAGGTTCAACCAAGTCCTTTAAAATTTTACTTGTCTCATCTTTCAAACTTCAAGCATCGGGTTTCCCAATTTCGCCTTCCATTTTCCTTCCACCCATTCATGACCATGCCTTTGAAGGATTCATCCAACTCTTGATCTTTCAAATGTCAGAGTTTGGGATTTCACCTTACCTCTTACCCAATAAGAGGTAACTTCTCTCCCCGACCCCCGATCCCCAAACTCACATTTCGGTGGTCGAAGATCGGGCTTCTCGATTTCGCCTTTCATCTTTCCCCTTACCTCCTACCTATTATGAGGTATCTCTTCCCCTCGATGCCTAACAAGGGATAGCTTTCAGACTTCACGATTTGGCTTTCCCTCCTTCCAGTCTTCAATAAGCAGTACTCCTGATACCTGAGGTCCGACGTTTGACACCATGCAACAAGCAGTATGAGGCAAGCTCGATGCCTAACCTCTAATAAGAACACATATTTGGGGGTCCAAGCCATTTAATTCCAAATGTATCAAGGGTTTCCTTTTGGGCCTGACACCCCGACATTCCTTGTTTTGACATGTTTTTCATAGTGGTGCCATTTATGTCTGAGCAACCTTCTCACCTACCTGTTCAACTTTTGGGGCTCAAGGACAACATGTATTGTATTTGTTGATGGTTGTGGTTGATTTCATGGGAACCCATGCCCATTTATTACCGATTATTTTCTCTCTTATCTAGCCCCGTAACTAGATCGTTTATTTTGTGGGGGCATTTTTGGAGGGGTTTTGGATGAAATTTATTACAGAGGCATGGCATGCAAGTTTTGGTACATCTTGGGCTTGTCCTTCAGCATGGCCTTCATGGTTTGGTTGCCTCAAATCTTATGGGGATTAATTTATACTAGTTACTAACCCTAGGTTGGGTTAGGGTTTATCTGGAGTTAACTAAGTTATGCCTGAACTATAAAGGCAACACTTGTAATATTTTTGGGGTTCTTCCTTAGATTTTCTCTAGCAAACTTATGCTATTTTTCAACATTCTACAACTGTAAAACTAACTTCATGCCTTTGTATCAATGAAAGATCATCATTTTTTCCTCTTCTCCATGCTTTCATCTTGTATAACATTTGATACCTCTATGCATGCATGATTCTTCATCATTTATGCAAGTTATATGAGTGTGCTAATTTGTTGTGAGTGTTAATTTTGGGTAATTTGCACCATTGTTAGGATCTTTCAGACCCTAGCCTTCATGTTTCCTCTATAAAATTGGTGAAATAGAGAATTGTGTGAGCCTTTCTAGTGGTTTTTTTGATACTTTGTGCAATCATAGGAAGGAAGAAACATATCAAACTTGGTGCATCACTTCTTTCTTTATTTTATGCTATTCTCCTTCTTCCCTTTTCCTCCTGTAATTCATAATCTAGAGATTTTTTAGTGCTAGGTTGGACCAGCCTTTATTGCGCCTGGTTTTGAAAGGAAGTTGGCCTTCTCATGAGATTTGACCTCACTGTACAAGGTCCCACACCTTGAGGTCATTTCTGTTGTTTGGTTGGAATGTTGAACTCCTCGTTCAACAGGGTGCAATTGTGAGTGACAACACTAGTAAAATAAATATGTACATACATGAAAGGATATGATATTGGATATTTGAGTGACAACTTGAAGTATTTTTGCATGTGTAAAAATATTACATCCTTATGCAAGTGCACAAAAAAATATTAGTTGTGCATGTAAAAATTATTTGTACATAAAAAATTGTAATCAATAATGATTGCATGGACCATGTGTGAAGTAAAACTTGTAGTAGGATGTGATAATTGATGTGATGTATTCCATGATGCATAGGGGAGGGTTAGAACTAGTGTTGAATCCACAATTTATACACATGGTGAATGATGTCAAGGGATCATGATGCATACGGTGATTGTGGAGTTGGAATTGGTGTAGCCCCCCACTACATGTGTACATAACTACCTTATAAAGTTGGTATAGATGGAATCATGATGCACATGGAAATTATGGAGTTAGAAATATTATGGCTTCCATGATGTATGCAATTATGACATGATGTAAACCTAAAAATTTTATGACCGAGTGTTATTCTTTCTTTATATATATTGTTGAACACATCAGAATGTTGAGGGGGGATGAATCAAAATATACTAAAGAAAACTATTTCATTTGCAAATTAAATCATATTTACTTAGAGGAAAAAAAGTAAAGCATGCACCACATCGATCACAAAAGAACACCAAGATTTTTACATGGAAAACCAAAGGTAGTAAAAACCACGGTGAGAGTTAACTCACAATATATGAAGCTCATTGCTTACAAAATTAGATTTTTTTTTTATGGCTCACTACCTAAGGAAGCTCACTACTCCTTGATGCACTTGCAAGCTAAGATGCACAACCTTAGAACAAGATACAAGGACCCACTGAAGAGACTCACTGTCTGATAGCAGGATACATGAAAATTGCAATGAGAATATGAACATGAACTATACGAGAAGCATCTAACATATGTTGATGTTGTAGTCCTTTTTGCACAATTACTCCATCATTTTAACTTCACAAACTTCATACTCAAATTACACAAGATTATTCTTCACTCAAGTTCTCTCATCCATCTTCACAACTTTGAGCTTCTATATATATAATCTAAACACTTTGCAATTACACAATCAATCGATCATAAACAAGAAATATCAAATTTGAAACATGTCGGCCTACATCTTTATTGGTAATATATAAAAATGATAAGACATTAATAATAATGCATCAAGGTGAGTTGGCATGAATTATACAATAGGGTAAATTCAAGAATATGATTCCACTTCTAGTGAAAGTTTCAAACTTAGCCAAAAACTTGAAATCGGGCAAAATGAAATGAGATCCCATTATTTAACAAAATGAGATCTCGAGCCTAAATTTAAAATGAGATCCTATTTTGTGGTGAGATATCGAGCCAAGAATTACGAAATGGGATCTTGTTTAGAACAAAGAAGGATCATATTTACTAAGAAATGGGATCCCATTTTGTAATAAACAGGATCTCATTTCGTAAAGGTATTTAAATTTTTTAAAATGCCCTATGAGCTGATTTTTACCAGAGCTCACAGCGGATAGAGAATGAGATCCCAAGTAGAAGACACCTATCTATGACCATTAAACACTTCCAGGTGATTTTTTTTACATTTTTTCTTTTTGGTATTTTATTATATGTATTTAGGTGTATTTTTTGTATTTTGTTTAAATTGGGTTTTTATTCTGTAAATAAATCTTCCCGCAAACATATAAATCCTAGACATTCAATTGAAACTAAAATAATTACCCTACACATAGAAAAAATAACCCTAAAATTAATTGAAACAAAAATATTTACCCCTCAAAACTAATATATGAACCTTAAATTGAGATTCAATTACACCTACAAACCACTATTGAGTCATAAAAAAAAATAGTTACCGTTTAATGGTAAAATTACTGCCATTTAATAGTACAAGTCTCCAAAATATCAGGTGAAAGCCTCCAAAACTCATTTATCACGTAAAAGCCAAATAAATATTGATTTTCCAACTGGATGAGAACATAGAAGTATTTCCATTTGCAATATTTTTTGTCAATTTGATGGAAACTTTATTATTCATTTGCATTGCTTTATGTTTTAAATCTGTATGCAAATATTTTAAAATCGGATAATAATTTCTTTGAGAAAAAAATCTAGGTTTGTCTAAGTTTATTTCATTCCATTATTTAACACTTATTATTAATTGTTTAATCTAGCCACATACAACTAGAATTTACAATACATGGCATCCATATGTACCCATGTACAAACACTTACTCTCTAACATATTAACATACATATAGTTTTCTATCAACATAATCCTTGAACCCCCTTTAGGTACAAGTGCTAGTTTATATTCTTTTTTTATAATCATAATCCCTATGAGGTTTCTATATATGTTGAATTACGAATAAGATAGAAATTAGTCAGAACTATAGACTAATTACTTATTTTCACATTAAAATATAAAATTAGAATTTCACACATTGCCATAATCTTATTGTTCCCTACATATACCTAGTCCATAACATTAGGATCACACATTAGATCCAAGAAAAAAGAATAAAATTGATAGAAACCGTGATCTTGGAATTTGTTAGCATGATCATATTGATAATGGAGCATCTAATACTTCCTCCTAAAATATGATCAATTCATTAATATATTATAGATCTATGTGGTTCAATTGGAATTACAGTAATAAAATGCCAATCCATGGCTAACCAAAGTTCATCCTAAATGAGCAGCTATAATGTGTTTACAAAATTTGTATCCGCTCTCTAGGAATCATATCTTTTTAGACTTGAATATTTATATCTATAATCGTAATTACTAGATAATGAAGCATTCATCCTAAATATGCAACAACCAACAAAATACCTAGGTTAATGATGGTCAATTGCTTAAGGAGGCAGATGAATGAATGTTTTAGATACGAGAATGATTCTAGATATGAATAGGTATATCATGGGGGTAATAGAAATGAAGGATACAATCAATAGCATTGAAGGACCTCTATGTGGCAAGGTATGCTAGAGTATAGGGAAAGAATTGAGAAACTTGAGTAGGAATTTAAAATGATACTAAAGAGGATTTAAATTTTGTGGTGCATGTAAGTAGAGAATCATTTAGAATATTTCATTATGGCTATAGATATTAAGGAAGAAGTATCATTTAAAAAAAAAATATTCTATAAAATTTATCAAAATTAGTCCATACACAAGTATCAATAGAAATAAAAAATATCTCATAAAAATGGTAAGTTTATGGTTATTCATTAACAATAGGAGGCCATCATATGTTATTAATTACCTCCTAAATGTATATTCTAAAAAATAGGATATGTAATTTAATGAAAAGTGACCTATCAATTAATTATTGGTAGGGGGTTGAAACAAGCAATAATTAACCTAGAACAATAGTTCATCAAAATGTGGCGACAAAATTAGATTTCACATCGAATTAAGAATTATTTATTTTTTTAAATGTAGACAAACCACATCTCATTCTCATGGGATGATCATAAAATTCATATCATGATCTCATACCACATTTTCACTTTACACACTTAGGTCATATAAGAGGGAACTAAACCCATATAGTCCACATTATTTGAAATACACACAAAGTATGTATAGTAACTTTTATGTCATCAATTGGTTTGAGTGAGATTTCACATAAATATTTTATTTGAAACCATTCTCCATCTAAAAACCACAAAATAAATTTCATTATCATCATAACCACAAGCATAGTTTTATATGGTCATAGTTTTATCATCCAATACAAGCATTGTGAAGATCGTTGAGGGGTATTAAATTTTACACTAACATTCATGATAGAGAGTGTAAAATAAATAATAACAACTTTGAAATTTTCCCCTTACACATGTGGCTCCATATACGTATTTTCCCCTTATACATGGATCCATATAAATGTAGCCTCTTCATGCCATAGATTAAGAGGATTTAAGAAAATGGCTTAGGAAAAAATCATTCCATTAGCATGGTTTATGGACCTAGGTTCAAGATGACATGGATTAATGGGATTTAAGAAAATTGTTAAGGCTCATTCTAAGAGGATGTAGATGGTACAACTTGATATCTACTCATTGATCTCCTTAAGCCACTAATAATAGTCAAATTGATCATTCGCATTTGATCACTTTGTATAATGTTAGATGCTTGAAGTTCTTACAAACTTATTTAATATCTATATATTAAACTTGGTCAACTTAGGACAAAACATTCCATTAGCATGGTTTAAGGACCTAGGAAAGATGACTTGTGGATTAAGGGGATTTAAGAAAATAGGATTTAAGGAGAAACTTCACTATTCCTTGTAAAAAATTTAAAGTACATCAAGCCACAAAATTTTACATGCCATAGACATAAATGAGCCTTACACATTTTTTCATTTGTATCATTAGGTCATTTATATCATGGATTAAGGGGATTTAAGAAAATGGCTTAAGGGGATTAAATTTACCTAGAAATTTACCTTTTTTGTGTATGTTTTAAGTTTATTTTTTTAGTATGTACATGTATTAAAATTACATAGTTAGATCTTAAATCTTGAAATTTGTATGTACATGCTCAAGTTGAATGATGTATGTATCCTAATTTTTCTTTTTAATAGTCATGTATGTTTACTTTAAATATTTCTTGTAATTTCTCAACATGCATAATGATGAAGGCCACACCGCCCGAAACCCACACAAATCACAACAATAGATACCAACATAGAAGATGCGAGGCAAAAAAATAACTCACTTTCAATTATTTTTAGAAAATAAAATTACAGGTTCAAAACTTACATGCTACAACTTCATGGGCTTGATTTATTACAACAAAATCAACTCAGAAAAAAAAATATATTATTCAGAGCCACAATTTGCACTAATGGAGCCACCTTCTACAACCCCCACTTAACCCTTTTTATCTTACCCAATAATCACCCTAGAATGTTCTAGAAAGTGTAACTTTCCCTTTTGTTTTTGCACCAAAAGTCTCACCATTTGATTCCTTGCCTAGGAAGATATTTTAATGAAATTCACTTTTTAGTGAGGCAACTTCTCGAGGCCATAACTTTTGATTCGACTGTCAGATTTTCAATTGTAATATATCATTGGCAAGCTTGTGAAGAGTTCTACAACCATCTTTTTCCAAATCTAAAAGATCAGAGATTTTGTACCCTATTCTAGGGCTCCGAAGGGCCTCAAATTTCAATTTTAAACTTCATTAGAGAAATTCCCCAAGATGAAAATTTAATATTTTCCAAATGATACAAGATTTTGTGATGATATTTTCGCCAAAAATCTTATTTTCCAATTTCACTCCTTGGGGTCAATTTTTGTGTCCATGCGATTCAAATAGGCCGACTTACTAAAAATAGTAGGTGACTATTTTTGGTTGTTTCAGACTTCTAACTATCCCAAAGACTGCATGAGTTGCCATGGGCCCCAAGACAACTAAGGAAACTACACACAAATGAAAATACAATATTTTTGGGTGATGCAATATTTCCCTTACACCATTGGATGCTCTTGCATCAGACAACTAGGGTAATTTGAAAAGTGATCCTATCACTTCTTAGGTGTTAGAGGGAAACCAAGATGATTAACCTCAGCTTTAGATAACCGTGACAAATCGTCAATGTGCCTTCCTCTCCATTTCACCAAGTACTCTACATATTTCTTATTTCTTGTGCTTCTACCCACACGACTATCCAAAATTTCTTTTATATCCTCTTTTTTCTGAAGTAGGTGCTGGAATATTCCATTGTGCTTCTATTATTTCTTCATCAATTCCTCCTTCATGATATTTTGTTAAATCTGATATGTTAAACACAGGTAAAATATGAATTTCATCAAGCAACTCTACCTCATATACATTTCCTGAATCATGCTTCTTTAGGATCTTGCATGGTCCAAACTTCTTCATCTTTAACTTGTTGTATATACCAACTGGAAACCTCTCCTTTAAAAAATAAACCATGAATTCATCTCTTACCTATAACTCCTTATACCTCCTTTTTGATATGCCTTATCCTTATATTGTGAGTTCATATTATTGATATGTTTATTCATCTCTTCATGCAAATTATTTAGGTGCCTAGCAAAATCTTCATCCTCAACACTAATCTTCTCCCCCTTATCCATCTTCCCCAGTTCATAAGCAATTATTGGAATAATCCCATGCACAATCTGGAATGGTGATTTACCAGTACTCGTGTTGACAAAATTATTGTAAGAAAATTCTTCCCATGGTATAATAAAATCCCATACCTTGGGCTTATCTCCTACTAAGCATCTTAGTAGGTTACCCAAACTCCTATTCACCACCTTCGTTTGACCATCAGTCTGTGGATGGTGTGCAAAATTGAACTTCAAATCTGTCTTCAACTTCTTCATTAATGTCCTCCAGAAATAACCAACAAATTTGGTATCTTTTTCTGAAACTATACTCTTTGGTAGACCATGTATTCTAATCACCTCTCTGAAAAACAACTCTACAACATGGACATCATCATTAGTCGTATGACATAGATTGAAATGTGCCATCTTTGAAAATCTATCCACCACCACAAATATGGAATCATGCCCTCTCTGTGTCCTTGGCAAGCCAAGAACAAAATCGATGCTCCTATCCTCCCATGGCCTCTTAGGTATAGATAATGGCTAATACAATCCAATATTCTAACTTGTTCCCTTCACCATCTAACATACTCTACAACTTTGTACAAACTTCTTCACATATTTTTGTAACTGAGGCTAGTAATAATTCTCACTAACAAGAGCAATGGTCTTATCTTGACCAAAATGTCTAGCCAATCCTCCACTATGCTTTTCCTTGATTAGATTATCTCTCATAGAACTCCTAGGAATGCACAATTGGCTTCCTCTAAACAACATCCCATCTTGGATTGAGAAATCCACCCATCTTGTCCTATCCAATGTAATAGGTTCCAAAAAATCCTTCCAAGCTTCTACAAAGTTTGGATCTTCAAGATACAAACTCTTGAGTTCATTGAATCCAACAACCTCTATATTCATCTCTATCAAAAAAAAATTCCTTCTAATCAAGGCATATGCAACTTTGTTTGACCTTCCACTCTTGTGCTTCAAAACAAAAGTATAAAATTGCAAAAACTCAACCCATTTTAAGTGCCTTTGATTTAACTTTCTTTGACTATTGAGATACTGCAAAGCCTAGTGATCAGTATATAAAAAAAATTATTTTGGCAACAAATAGTGTCTCCATTTATTCAAATCTTGAACTATAGAATAAAACTCTTGATCATAGACATAATATTTCTTCTTAGCATCATTCAACTTCTCATTAAAATAGGCAACACGCTTACCTTCTTGACTCAAAACAACTCTTATGGCAGTGCCACTAGCATCACAATTTACTTGGAAGACCTTATTGAAATTTGGAAGTTCCAAAGCAAGTTTCTCTATAAATTTCTTCTTTGACATATCAAATTTTTTTGGCTACTCCTGTAGTCTACTTAAACTCTTTTCTATCTCCTCTCAATTCTTTATTTAGAGGTGCACAAATACTACTGAAATTCGTAATAAACTTTCTATAAAAAATTGCTAGACCATGAAATGATCTTACCCGTGTAATACTCCTAGGAGTAGGCGATTCAATGATATATCTCACCTTCTATGGATCCATTTTAAGACCCTCTGTGGAGATAAAAAATCCTCGATACACCAAATCTATCTTCATAAAACTACATTTCTTCAAATTAATCAACAACTTCTCCTCCCTTAGCTTCTCAAAAATGATTCGGATATGCATCAGGTGTTCCTCAAATGTCTTACTAAAAATCAAAATATCATCCAAATAAACAATAACAAATTTTCCTAAAAATTATTTTAATACCTCATTCATAAGCCTCAAATGTGCTTGGTGCATTGGTTAGCTCAAAAGGAATGACTAACCACTCATATAAGACCTCCTTGGTTTTTAAGGTTGTTTTCCATTCATCTCCTTCTCTAATCTAGATTTGGTGATATCCACTCTTCAAATCTATCTTTGTGAGTTACTCAGCTCCACTCAAATAATCCATAATGTCATCCATCCTAGGCAAGGGAAATCGATACTTGATGGTGATCTTGTTGGTGGATCGAGAGTCTGTACAAATCCTCCATTCTCCATCCTTCTTTGGTGATAGTACTACAAGTACCACACATGGGCTCAAACTCTCTCGAATCAATCCCTTTCGCAATAGCTCTTGCACTTGTCTGTTCAACTTTTCATTCTATGTTGGAGTCATTCGATGGGCTACCTTATTTGGCAAAGCCGCTCCAAGAATCAGATCCATCTGATGGCTAATCTTCCTTACTGTAGGCAAAAATTCAGGTACATTATCAGAAACAATTTCCTAAAACTCATTCAACAAATCTGAAACCTCTACTGGTACCTCATTAGTATCTTATTTATCAACTCTAGGGATCAATGCAAAACACATATGCTCATGCCTCATACCTTCTAGGAATTTTCTTCCATCAACCAAAAAAATTCTTGCATTACTACATACCTTTTCCTCTGCCTCTTTCAAGGGCTTCAACTTATGACAAAATCCATCCTTTGTCAAGGAATATGTGTTGGCATGTCCATCATGTACTACTTGCCGATCAAACTGCCATATTCTACTTAACAACATGGAAAACATCCATAGGCATAATCTCACACAATACCTCATCATGGTAATTTCCAATATTGAACTTTATCTAACAATGTTCATTTACCAAAGCTTTATGGTTCTTCTACAACCAAGCAATCTAGTATGGATTCAAATGCTTTCTTCTCTCCAACTGCTTACTAACCATCTCTTCTGAAATAAGGTTATCGATACTATCTCCATCAATAATAACATTGCAAACTTTACCTTCACACTTACACCTACTCTGAAATAAATTATTCCTTTGAGTTGGTTCCTTCTCCTCATTCAACAAGGCTCTTCTAGTAACCAGGACCTCTCCTTTTTCTACATCCTCAAAATTTGAATATTGAGAATCTTCATCTACATGTGCAACTCATGCATTACCCTCAAGTCTTCTATGTGTCCTTCCTTGATGTTGAGAGCACTCATAGGCTCTATGTCCTTCTCTGCATTGGAAACAAATTCTGCGATAGCCTCCTCTTCCTGTTCCTCATCCAAATCTCCCTCTTCCTCTTTGGTCTCCACTATTCTAATCATGAGGATGGTAGGTGTTATCTCCTTTTTGGTTTTGGTTGCTACTAGAACTTTCACCCTTCTTTTGATCTTTATTTCGACCTCCAAATGACCATCCACTATTCTTTCCACCACGAACACCACCTCTTTGCTTACTTTCAAATCTTCTATCCAAATTTTCTTCTACCTTCAAAGAAAACCGACATACATGTCTTCAATGGTGGACATTCTTACCAAACCCAACTCTTCTTGAATACTTGGCTTCAACCCATTTATGTAACAGGAAAATTTCTCCTTATTGGCCTCAGAATGGCTTGTTCTAATCAAGACACTGTAGAATTCTTCTATATACTCCTTGATGGATTTTCCCACTTGTTTTAACCCTTACATATTCTTTAAAAAATCTAGCTCATAATCCACATGAATGAACTATCTTTTTAATTTGTCCACTATACGATCCCATCTTTTTATTTTCTCTTTTCCTCTTCGATTTCTTTCTCGTTGTACCTCCTTCCACCAAATATTCGCATGAACCTTTAGCTTGGTCTTTTCAAATTTGACCCTCTCAAGACCTTCCACCTCTTCATACTCAAATTACTCCTCCACATCGTTGATCCAATCAATCAAATCCTCTAGGTTAAGATTTCCAGAAAATGTAGAAATATCAATCTTTGGCCTTTTCCCAATCTTAGAGATGGCCTTAAATAATCTAACTTGCTTTGGATCTTTTGCCTCTTGTTCTTCTTTGAACTATTCCTCATTTTCAGCTTCGTCTTCACTTTCATCTCCTTTTCTTGTCTCAAACCCTTGACATAGCTCCTCTTGCAGTGCTTGAACTTGTCTCTGCAAGGCTCTAAAACCCTCTTCTAGTACAATAAAATTTCTTCCACCACCATAATTTCTTTGTGGAGGCATTTTGATCCCTTTTCATAGAAACCCACAACCACAAGTCCTGGTGCAAACTACCTCACGTTCAACGATCTATTTACACACTCAGGAAAACCTACTCTGATACCACTTGATGAAGGCCACACCACCTGAAACCAACACAAATTACAACTATAGATACCAACACAAAAGATGTGAAACCGAAAAATAACTCACTTTCAATTATTTTTAGAAAATGAAATTACAGGTTCAAAACTTACATGCTACAACCTCATGGGCTTGATTCATTACAACAAAATCAATTTAGAAAATAAAATATACTATTTGGAGCCACAATATGCACTAATGGAGCCACCTTCTACAACCCCCACTTAACCCTTTTATCTTACCCAATTACCACCCTAGAATTTTCTAGAAAGTGTAACTTTCCCTTTTGTTTTTGGGCCAAAAGTCTCGTCGTTTGATTTCTTGCCTAGGAATTAATGAAATTCATTTTTTAGTGTGGTAGCTTCTCAAGGCCATAACTTTTGATTCAATCGTCAAATTGTTAATTGTAATAGATCGTTGGAAAGCTTTTGAAGAGATCTATAGCCATCTTTTGCCATATTTGAAAGAACAAAGATTTTACACCCTATTCTGGGGCTCTGAAGGGCCTCAATTTTTTAGTTTTAAACTTCATTAGAGAAATTCCCCGGAATGAAAATTTAATATCTTCCAAATGGTACAGGATTTTGAGATGTTTCTTTTGCCAAAAATATTATTTTCCAATTTCACTGCTTGGGGTCAATTTTCATGTCCATACGACTTGAATAGTTTGACTTACTAAAAATAACAGGTGACTATTTTTGGTTGTTTCAAACTTCTAACTATCCCAAAGACTGCATGAGTCATCATGGCCCCAAGACAACTAAGGAAACTACAAAAAAGTAAAAATACAATATTTTTGGGTGATGCAAGATTACCCTTATACCACTGGATGCTCCTACATCACATAATATTTAGTTTAAAATAATATATTTATTTATAATTTATATATGAATTCTTTAAAGTTTTAATTTTGTACTTGTTTGTATATTTATGTATATGCAGGTTCACTAAATTATATCATGGATAACTTTGATATTCAAGAAAGATAAAATTTGTTGGCAATGTTCATCCCCTCTCTAAGGACTTCTCATACCTTGATGAGGATAAAAATTTAATGATGGATCTTCTTGATATGGATAGGAATGGTGCAATGTGTAACTTTCAACTTGCTAAGTGGGTGAAAAAATAGTTTAATACAGTTAATATTAAGATTAGAAGCTTAAAGGAAATTTTTGCAAATGAACCTAAAGGGGCGACTTCTAATTTTCTTATTGAGAGACTCGTTGACTTGGAAACTCTAGTTTTTGATTTTAAAAATAATTGTGAGAATTGCCTCCAAGAAGTGGAAAATAAAGTGAAAGAGATTAAGGAAGATAACAAGAAGTGTTTACAAATCAACCACATGTCCATTAAGAATAGTGTAGACTCTCTGAAGGTTCTATTGGAGAAAATTAGTTAGCTTAGGGAGGATTAGATCTATGCAACATGGATGCAAGTGAAAGGTCCAACTACCAAAGAGAAGGGAAAAAAGACAGCTAAGGATGAGGACAAAGGCCCAAGTGCTAAGACATGGGGTAGCATGAGGAAAATATTTGAAGAGAAAAATGAACCGATTTCAATGGTAAATCTCACTATAATCAAGAACTGGAGGTGGCCAACGCTGTAATTTTTTTGAAATAGTTTCTTTGGTTGTTGTGTTTTGCTATTGTCAGTTGTTTTGTTGTGTTTTGGATGATAGTTGGTTGTTTTTTTAACTGTTTCATGTTTTGTATCAACAACATTTTGTTGGAAAGGGTTTCAGGTCCCTTCAAAACCTATTTTCCCCTATTAATCAAAAAAAATATCAAATTGAAGGAAATAATTTAAATTTTGAGGACCTCCACATATAAGTATTAAACTATGCCTTCATATCAATTTGACAAGTATGAAGGTTTGTTATTTTTAGATATAATTTCCAATTTTAATCAAATAAATTTCCCTTAGACTTTTATTACTTAATGTGTTTCTAAATAAATATTATTTTTGTTTACCAATACTATTAAATGAACTTTGGAAATTGATGGTATAAAATGACTAAACTAGTCACAAGGTTTATATACCAAATAGCTTCTTATGAATCAATAACTATTGAATATGGTTAATGGTTGGTGAAGTGATTACCAAAGTTAAAACTATTTCTATGCTCAAATATCAGGAATAAAAGTTTAAATGTATGCCAAAATCTTTTTTTAAATTTTTTTTGGGAATGGGAATTTACAATTAGCATAGACATTAAATCAACACCAAAGATTAAAAAACAAAAAGTATAAATAAGTGGTTGCCCTTGGGTTTAAGGCATCAAGGCTACAACATTTCCTCAAGCCCCTTCAATTATTGGGAGAAAATTACCTATCTCTATCATGCGAAGAGCAACTAAATATTTAAAATATTAATAGAGATTAAAATAAGATTTCGTTTTCTAGTAGGTATAGGATATAGATAAAAAATAATATTTTTAAATTTACCACAAAAAATAACTAATAGAGATCTTTTTTGATAGTAAATGTAATCTCTACCTATAACAAATTTTTCATTGACTAATTTGATTATAAGGGATTTCATTTGTTTCCATATATTTGGTTTGATCCTATGGTATCTCTACCCATAACAATATAAGAACTACATTCAAAACTCTTCTGAATCTAACCTAGATAATAATAATTTCTCCCCCATCCAAAAAAATGTTTCCAAAACCCTCAAATCTCTCTTTATCCTTCATACACTTCTATCATTAACTACCCATCCCCATCATTTTATCATGTTCTTACTAGCTTAACAACACATATGCAATACTTTTGATGCCTTGATAAAGCCCATGTAATAAAAGTCATAGAATCCATTTGGGACTATAGTGATACTAGTCTTTGAATGGTGGGGTGAATTCCATCACTCCAAACACCATATTTTGGTCACAAGAAATCACACCCTATTGAACATGAGGTTCAACATTCTAATGACACAATGGAAACAACCTCAAGGTGTTGGACCTTGCATGTATGAGGTCAAATCTCCAGAGAAGGTTGACTTCCTCTTTTGATCAAAGTGCAATGTGTTGGTCCAACCCAACAAATGAAATCCTACCACTGCCCTACTCTAACAACTCATAGGGGAAAAGGGGAAGAAGGAAAGCATGAAAGGGAAATGGGAGGTGGTACACCAAGATGGAAATGTGTTTCTTCTTGATCAATATTTCTTAGTACACCAAAGAATGGGACCAAATGATTCACACAATTATTTGTTTGATCAATTCCTAGAGGAAAATATGGAGGTTAGGGTTTGAAAAGATGTTGGAAGGAAAGAAAGATTCTCAAAGTAGCAACTGTAAATAAAATAAGTCAACATATAAGCATGAAAATGATAGAAAACACTTAGATATGAAGGTAATGAAAGTTTAATCATACACAAAAGATAAGAGAACCAACAAAAATAATCAACTTCATTAGTGTAAAGGCATAGAGCCAATTTTTATAGTTGCAAAGATGCAAAATGAGTATGCCAAAGAAAAACCCTAGAGGAGCTAGAGGAAGAACCCTTAGAATGAATACAAATCTTGCCTTTATAGATTAGGCATAACTTAAAATGTGTGCCTAGGGAGATTGAGTAACAATCAACACCCATGCCCTAACAATGAATGTTGTCATGAAAATCGTGCGTGAAAGGATAGAGGCAAGGCATGGATCCATCAGAAAGGTCAACAACAATAAATGAGAATGGGTGCCCATAAAATCCACTTGTAGAAGTCAAGGGAGCAATAAATGTCATCCTTAAAGTCTAGAAATTGAAACAAGTCGCTCAAAAAGGTAGCTTGAGATTTAATGGCGTCACCTAAAAAAATACGTTAAATCCACTGGATTGTCGGAGTGTTGGGCCCAAAAGATAACCTTTGCTTATTCATTAAATATTCTGGAACCATGAAAGAGAATCTTTGTCGGGGATCAAGAGTCGAGCCTACTTTATACTTTATACTTCATTGGCTTCAGACTATCAAAGATTGAGCTTTAGGAGTTCACCATACCACATGCTAGAAGAAAGAAGAAAGAATAAAGTAGGGAGAGGTAGGGAGAGCGAACAATGAAGTTCGAAAGGGTCACCCATTATCAAGCATTGGAGGTTGGGAATAAATTTTACCTCTTTCCATAGATGCAAAAAGAGTAAGAGGAAAGACCAAAAACCAAATTTCAAAGAGAATCATTAGAGGTCAGAGGGATGAGCTACCTCTTACCAAAGAAAGGTAAGAGGTAAAGGAGAAGGCCAAAGGCAGAAGTCTAAAAACTCGACACTTAGCTAAATTTTTGAAGGAGGGAGTGAAGAAGAAGAAAAATGGAAGATGAAAGCCTGATCATCGAAGGCCAAAAGAGGTTTTGGGGATCAGAGGTTGGGAGGAAGATATACTTCTTGAGATGAAATATGGAAAGAGATAAGAGGAAAGACCAACCCTCAAAGTCCAAAAATGTAACACTTGGTCAAATTTTTGAGGAACTTAATCAACCTTTGATGATCGGGTGGAAAAATAACGACCAATGAAGGGGAAGCGGTAAGGCTTAAAGGGTAAGGCCAATGGATGAAACCAAAAACACTTAGGGAAAATATGGTAGGAAAAAGGGTGAAAGAGAGAAGGAACAAGAGCAATGAGGAAGGCATGCCAAAAGAGAGGTAAGACAAAACCTGAAAGCTTGAAAACTTAGGACTTAGCCAATTTTAGGGACCTCTTTAAGGAAAAATCATGCAAGATGGCCCATGTAAGATCTCTCAGATTGGTTATCAATGATGGGTCATCTAAGGGTGGCATGAAATGACAACACATATTATCTCCCTAAAACTGTTTTCTTGATGATTTTTGGGTTTCAACAAACTTCCATAACTTTTTTTGAATATATAATGTTAGTTAAAGAAAAGTGATTATTAATGTTGATTATAGAAGATATTAGGGTTTATTAGAGTTTAAAGTTAGGTTAGACTAGGGTTTAGTTACTTAGGAATTAGGTAAATATTGATTTATAGTATTTATATCACTATATTTAAAATAATGTTGCAAGTCTTTTGGAATGACCTTAAGGTCTTAAATAATAAACATAACACTAAGACAAATACAATTGACTCACAAACATTGAAAACAAGAGATAATTCCTAGATATATTTAAATAAATACTAAAAATAATTAATAAATACAAGGGTATGAGGGATCCCTGATCCTCGACCCTCGAAAAAGGGAAGCAGTAAGAAGGTTTCAATTTTCACTAAGTTTTTTAGGGTTTCGGACTTTGAGCTTTGTGGTTGCGGCTTGCAAAGCTATGTAAAGGGTATGTGGGATCCCCAATCTCTGACCCCTAAAAAGGGAAGCAGTAATAAGATCGAACTTTGGGCTTAGTGGTTGCGGTTTGTGAAGCGATGTAAAGGGTATGAGGGATCCTCACCCCTCGACCCCCGACCCATGAAAAAGGGAAGTAGTAAGAAGGGAAGCAGTAGGAAGGGAAGCAAGAAGAAGACTAGACTTTGGGCTTTGTGATTGTTTTGTATGAAGTAGTGTATTGGGTATGCAAGATCTTGATCCTTGACCCTTGAAAAAGGGAAGCAGTAATCAGGCTTTGTGGTTGCGGTTTGTGAAGTGGTGTTAAGGATTTGAGGGATCCTCGAACCCCAAAACCCCGACCCCTGAAAAAGGGAAAATGTAAGAAGGGAACCAATATGAAGACCGAACTTCAAGCTTTGTGGTTGCGGTTTTCAAAGCGGTGTAAAGGGTTTGAGGGACCCCCGATCCTCGACCCCCAAAAAGGGAAGCAATAAGAAGGGAAGTAGTAAGAAGATCAAACTTCAGGTTTTGTGGTTATGGCTTGCCCTCTTGGGCACTTTTATATTTACATACTATTATTATAAATATATTATATAGGATTTTTTCCTTTTGCATAAAAAAAACAACTAGACTTTGAAATCAACCAATAATACATTGACAAAGTTAAGACATCTTATAGTAATTAATTTTTTTACCAAGACACTAAAAAATTTGGTGTACCTTGGCATCTAGTCTTGGAATTACAAACCCATGATTGTTGGCGTGAATAAACTCTTGTACCTAGTTAATTCCTTACTAGGAGACTTAGGGGACTTATTCACATGTTGATTTTATTTAGGTCCTAGGATTCTTTTGAGAAGACTTAGTTGTCATGTCTAGATTTTATCTTATCCTAGGTAGTTATAATAAGTTGTCTCATATCATAAGGTTAAGGCACTTGTCATAATACTATGACATATTATGTGTCACCTTGGATATATAACCAAGGGGTTCTCATACATTGTATATTTAATTCTTGGACAATCAATTCAATTTCAATATTGAGAATTTCATAATGATTTCTTTGTGCTTTCCATTTGGCCTCTAAATCTTGGGTGGTAATTTTCATAGCCAACTCTAACATAGTATCAGATTAAGTTGGGTGTCATTGGATATTATTTTTGGAGATATCTTGGTAGATCTTGAAAATTTGAGTATGCTCTTCTCTTGCATCATATGATGACCCGGAGAATCAGAAAAAACTTGATAGAAATACTAGATTTGGGGTTCCTCTTTGTGGCTTTGTATTGCAGGTTCAAATCAAAGCTTGTTGGTGCAAATCTGAGCTCATCATTGAGTTCAATGTGTTTAAGAAAGTTAATTTTACATTTTATTTAATCCAAACCAAACTTATGAGGCCAAATCTATGAGGTTTTGAAGTTGAAGAGTGGTTGCTAGATGCAAAAGATACCTACAATTTTAGAGTATTTTGGGTCAAATCTAACCCTACCATCACATCCAAAAGGCCCAAGAACCCTAAGATCGACTTTCAATTCGCCAAAATCAGACACTTTTGCCTAGAGCCATCTGAGAAAAAATCCCCTATTTGGTTGTTCATACGACTGTACTGTCACCATCATTGCAGTCGGGTACAGTTGTAATTTTTTTTAATAATCAACCTTTTTATTTTTTTGTAAAATATATGTATAGCTTTCAATTATTTTTTCTATTTTTTTAAAAATAAAAATAAAATTTAAAAAAATTAAAGGTATGCAAACCCATGCAGACTGCTCAGGTACCATAGGGTACCATAGGTGCTTGTAGAGGTGCCACATGGCCCTCCCATGGTGGCCCTATCGGTGGCTAGTTTAAAAACAAACCGGTGGATTTTTATTAAAATTGATGACCCATAAATAAAAACTGGCAAACAAATCGATAGGAATATTCCAATTCCATTCACAGATTCCTTTCGATGACAATGGCAATATATTCCTTCAATTATTCCATTTGACAACATATTCCCATAGTTAGAGAATATTTTGGTCACCAAAATATTTTGGGTTACCAAAGGAGCATATTCTTTTTTTTATTAGCCAACGACCATCAAATTTAACATAATGATTTGCTAACATCAGCGTTGCATTAACGTCTTTTTGAATTTTTCCTACCCCCTCATCATTTGAGTTTTCATTTTGAAGGCGATTTTCAAATGCTCATAACTCAGGCTCAAGACCTCCTTTTTGTGAGCATTTTTTTTTATTTGGGGTAGAACTTCATGCTCTTTGTAGTGGTGAAATAAATTCTGCTTTTTGTGTCTATATTTTCCAAAAATTGCAGATTATCATAAGTGTTGTTGCATCATTCTCATTTTGGGAACTTTAGGGGCTCCATTCTCGCTCCTATGGTAACATTTTTTGGTGCATTTTTTTTGAAAGTGCATAATTTTTTGTGTATGTTTTAGTGGTATGACAGATTGATCTCATTTTGAATCAAAAATTGTACTTGATTCTATGGCCAATTTTGGCATTTGCATGTACAAAGATCAAGACCACTTCACTATTTTGGCAAGTGGCATATGTAATCGCACTAATCATAAAGTGTCAAGATCATATATTGTTGGGGGGTTCTTTGATTGAGTGAATTTGGGGGGTAATCATGTGTTTGATTCATTTGTGTTGATCATTTGAAGAGGTATCATGGGTTTTTCTATTCATTTGTAGTGTAGTAAAATGCATACCCTTGCATCTTCACACTTGTTTGGGCCCGCATTGCTTTATTTATCCTCATTTATGGCTTAATTGGTCCTATTTTGTGTCCACAAACCCTATGAATGGCATACTTTTCTGGCTAATCTTGACATTCTCCAATGCATAGATGATATTCCAATGATTTTGATCTATGTGTCCTTGATTTTTGGTCAGGACTAAAGCGCCACTTAGGGCGTCTTTCTCCCCCCTGAGGTTTCAAGACCTAATTTTAAGGCATCTTAATTGGGCCCCTTTTTGGTGTTTGTGCCCCAAGTTTCATCACTTGGTACTAAGATTCCACCTAGGGAGTCTTAGTCCTCCTTGAGTCATTTTTAGGATTTAAATTCAAATTCTGGTGGGATTTAGCCTCCTTCATTTAATGAATTCATATGTCAGCTTGGTGTGATATAATTCCAGGATATTAAGCATATATAAGGATAAATACAAGGTTCATTCATTCATTTTCATCCTAAGCATTCATGAAAGCATCCTAGCAAGTTGAGTATTCATTCCTAAGGCAAGTTTATGCATTCAAGAGAAACTCATCAAGTATTTGGATCCATCATCAAGATTCAAGCATCATATCAAAGGCTATTCTTGCATCATGTGTGTTGTTCTTCTAACATTTGTGATGTAGGGTTTTGATTCAAGCAAGCAAGCGATTCAAGATCTATCAAGAATTTCAAGATCCATATCCATTACAACCATTTCACACAAGTTTGCAGACTTTACAAGGGTTTGGTGAGTTGTATCATTGCATGTTGTTCATTCACTATTTCCATTCATTTCATTTTTTCATTTCAAGGTTTAATTACCAACAAGGGGTTTGACCAAGGCAAACCACCATTCACTAACAATCAACAAGTTTTCACCCTCTTGCATATTTTTGTTTGCAGATCTAGGTTGAAGACTTGAAGATCATTTGGAGTGAAAATTTGAAAAAAATTATTGCAAAATTGTCATCTTCACAGAAACTCACCTATAGGCTAGATCTAGAAGTTTCAAAACCTAAGATCCGAAAACAAGCAAGTGTAGACCTTGGAGCTCGGGACCACATTCAAACTTTTCAAAAATTTAGAGCGAGACTAATACACCACATTTGGCAGCTTAGTCCTCCCAAGCATATCTTTCAGAGATACTTTCAGATCCAGTTTCGACATCCAAATATTGTGTATTTGCCCCAAAAAATAACAAGACTAATACGCCATCTTGGGCGTCTTAGTCCTCCAAGGCATATTTTGATAGCTTCTTTGTATTACCAGAATCCTCATTGCATCTCCAGAATTCTCAAGTACACATACCCTAACTTGGTGTTGCATATTTTCATTATTTTCATCTCTCATTTAGCTTGCATAACTTGGTTTTGTAGGTTGAATGTTCATTTTGTCTTTTCCAAGCATTTGTTTGGTGGTGAACCCCTTAAGATCTAAACGAACCCCTTTCCTAGGTCCTCCTAATTGAGAATAGAATCACCTTGTGAGGCTGTTAGTCAATCATATTAGGGTTCTTAGGACATAATAAAATGACCTAGATAGAATACAAAGTCATCCCCTTCCCTATTTTATCTACGGTTCATCATCCTTTTGTGGTAATTCTAAAAAAAGACAATTATGAGTCCTAGAAGAAAGGTATCCTGACATATCTTAGGTGGCTTAAGCTTTTGCCAAATATTTATGAAATCTTATATGAACCAGACACATCTTGGAAGAATTCAGTTTGGGGTAGTAATAATGATCATATTATAGGAATAATTGGTGCAACTATTGGTGTTGATATTCTAGTGGAGATATCAAATATTGAGTGCCCACACACCCTTTGGACCAAGAGTAGGTAGATCTTTGGAGACCCTCATATCTCTCCATTCCCAGATGATCGTATTACAGATTGTTTAATTTCCCTTGATGGTACTGATAATAAACCATTTGATGATGATACTTTAGAGGATCTTGAGTACAATGAATGTCTTGAATGTCCAATTGATAAAGATATTTCTCTTCTTACTTCTTCTCCTCATATTGAGATCACATATTCATCTCCTATTGCATTTGATGATGCTTGTCTTACTACAAAAATGGCTTCTTGTGATTCAGTGCAATAGGATTTTTTATTTTTTTTAGATTTAGCTACTTGCGATGACTTGACAGGTATTTCAGACCCATTTGTGGAGTCTCATATTTCAAATTTGGGAGAAACCATTGATTGCATTCATCTTCTCTTTGAAAAAGATGATCCTCATTTAGTTGTTACAAGGGAAAACTCTAACCCTCTTGTTCATTCTCTACATGATCATCCTTTACAGTTTGATATGAGTGTGGATACTTTTCTAGACAACATTTGGAGGAGGCTTCTTTGTTTCCAAAGGAGATATCTTTGTCTTTGGATCGTGTTTTACATTCATCTCTAGGATATTTTGGATTGTCCTCTTCAACAATGTGGCCTAGAACACCTATTTGGATTGTGTCAGCTTTCAAGATCAACATGGAGACACTTGAGCAAGCTTCAAAGACATCATACACCATCTATCTTCCCTCATCTTCCTTTCAGGATTGGGAAGAAATCATTCATACTTTCTTGGTTTTGTTCCTTCCTAAGGGGAGGAACATTGTTCAGTGAGATTGGATCATCTTCAACATTCAATTTCGAGCTTCTACCATTGTAGGAGACTCACCATTGAAGGGATTGCATGGTCTCTCTTCTTCTTCTCTCTTATGGGGGTTATTTTTCCTCGTATAGGGTTTTGTCCTCATTATTCATTGAGAGTATTTTGTTTTCATATCTCTTTTGGAGAGGATTTTTGTCCCACTGGGTTTTCTCCTTTTCTCTATTTGTGAGAGATTGCATTTGCATATGTACATGGCCTAGTAGTCGAGACCCATCCTTGAATCTTTATATCATTTGCATAATAATCTACTCCCTAAGTTGCACTTAAGGGAGGTATGGGTGTGAATAAAGTCTTGTACCTAGTTAATTCCTTACTAGGAGACTTAGGGGACTTATTCACATGTTAATTTTACTTAGGTCCTAGGAATATTTTTATAAGAATTAGTTGTCATGTTTAGATTTTATCTTATCCTAGGTAGTTATGATAAGTTGTCTCATATCATAAGATTAAGACACTTGTCATAATATTATGAAATCTTATGTCTTACCTTGGCTGTATAACCAAGGGGTTCTCATGCATTGTATATTGAATTCTTGGATAATAAATTCTATTGCAATCTTGAGCATTACATAAATTTGATCTCTTTGTGCTTTCCACTTAGCCTCTAGATCTTAGGTGGAAATTTCCATAGCCAACTCTAACAATGATACCATCCACCATAATTATTCTCTCCCTCTAATTAATATTAAGTACATCACAATAGTTTCTCAATGAATAAATGAAATAGTAACAAGAACAATCAATATTTATAATAATATTAAACTATTGTATAAATAAGCATAAATCAATAGTATATCAAATTAAAATACATATTCAATAATTTAATCATGAATTCTAATTTATTATCTTAATGATAGTTTTATCATAATATAAATGTCTTAATCACATCTAAAATCCATTAATATTAATTATCAAATATTGTATTTTTATTAGGGTACTACAATCTCTTTGAGACCATACTAAAATAATTATCATTCTATCTGCTATACATATCCCAATATCCAACACAAGGTCACAAATTGTGTCAATGCTATCACAAATAATTAATTTATATTTCAGAATAATTACTAGATTTAAGGTTCCTCCTCCCATAGTGCTACACTAACTTCTATATAAACAAATTTTCACCTTTCCTCCTACCAAAATAGTTGATAGATCTAGATATACCCCCAAAAAATTAATGCTAATACCTTTAGATGATTATCATTAAAACATGGACATATTATGGGTAGGGGCATTACATTAAAGCTCAAAACACAATATCTTATTGATAACAAGATGATTAAATTAGAGGATAGTAACAAATGGTATCAACTCATTACACATCAAAATGATAGTATAAGTGAATAAGGATGAGTATTTCAAGACTTATCATGTGAAACAAATTATTTTAATTAAAATTATAATAAATAATCTAATATGTTTTATGTTGATGTTAAAAAAGATATCAAACTCCATAACAAAAATATTTGCTTACATACAAGCAAGTATCAATAGCATAACATTCAATAGTATGATGGTTGAACTGAGTTCTATAATGCAAATAACATAAAAATTAAATGTTTGTATATCAAATATATATAAGACACTGTTATAAAAGAACACAAGCATTTATTGTAATGTATTCAAAACAAGGTCATGAAATAAACATTACTGCATCCAAAATGCCACATTTATATACCACTTTTGTACATAAGGGACACTATGTGATGAAAATTTACCATCATATACATATTCACAATCATAGCATCTCAAGGGATGTTCCCATTAGGGGCACTGATTTTTTATGACGCTTTTTTAGGCCTCATTAAGATTGATACAAATTGCAATAATATATTGGCTATTCTTGTTTTCACGACTATCATGTGTTTTCTTTGTCATATGTTATGTTTTATTATGTAACATGGTTTCACCCTATCTCTCAACTTGGGGGAAAGATCTTGTTTTATTTTTGTAGGTTTTTCATGTTCATGCTTCTCTTCTTGAGGGAAAAAATAGGGACACCTTTCAACACACTTTTAAGTGTATTGATCAACTGCAAAGGTAAGTATGTTTTAGGTATGCATTCTCTACTCAAATTTAAATATAATTTATCATAATTAGTCTTTCAAAGAACAAATTTCTATTTGCATTCATGATCATACCCAATTTCTATCCATAACTTTGTCTATCCTTAATTTTTGTGCACTTTTTTGTCATACAAACAATTTGAGGGGGCATATTACATACCAATTCAGTTTTTAGTGATTGTGTAGTATCATAGGTGACACACACTTGCTCTAGTTTACTTTATGTTTTTGGATTAAAAAAATGATATATTTCCTATCACATATATTTTCTTTATTTATACTTTTTAATGTATAAAAACTTAGCTTTGCAAACATACCAACATGGGGGAAAACATAGTGGATAATAGTGCATACCTCAATTTTTATCACTTATTTTCAACAAATTTCTATAGGTGTCTTTGATGCATAATTTTATCACATAATTTATCCCTTTTGACATGCTCACTAGCCCAAGATTGAACCCAGCACTTTGATATGCAATATCTCCAAGTTCAAAATTGACCTAACTTAGTTCTTGTTAGTTTACATGTCCTAGATTGGATTGCCCCGATGATTTTTTCCTCTATATTAGATCACATATACAATTGTGCCCCTAGTTTCTAAATTTGAATTTAATTATTTCTAAGGTTGACAATCCTAGTATTTTGACCATTGCATGCTAGTGTGGTTGACAAAAAGTTTAAATTATGCATCTAAGGTTGTGTATTTAAATATATTATCCTAATATACTTTCATATAGCATATTAAAAGATTACAAAAGTATTGAAAAATAAATATTTTTTCTCTTTTTATAGGAATTAAACATTGGTCCTCATCTAGGCATTGCGAATTAACAACAACAAACAGTCAAGCAATTGACATCCATTTTAAAAGAACACTACAAAAATATATTTAGATATAATCATTCATTTGTCTGCATCAAGCTCCAAGAAAGTTCAATTATTAGCATAGTGGCATTCATTTCCACCACAAATTAGCATTCATTGCCACCTTTTTATCTCCCTCTATTATTGTTAACCCAATTTTAGGGATCTAATTAATTATGAAATTATGCACTTCAATCTTAAAATATTAAGCTCCTAATGGTGATCTTTAGTACCATATTATTTTTCTTACATAGATGTCACCCAAAAAAATATGATTTATAAATAATAAAAATGAAATCACACCACCGAACACAAAAACACATAATCTAAACTAGATCACGATCTAATTGTATCCCACCATAAAATTTAAAGACAATCTAATTTAACATCATTTTATTTCTAAAATACCTAATTTTAGATGTGCAACGTGCATTTTAGGCGGCCATAATTGGGTTGTGAAAAATATTCATTCAATGTATTTAAGAATTAATAAGAGACCATATTAAATAGCAATTTGATTAAAAAATAGATGGAGCTCACGGGTGAAAAAGTGCAGGAACGAAATTTTGCAGCAAGCAGGAAAACTTGGGGAGACTTGGTTCTAGAGGAAGAGAATGAGAAGAAGGCAAAGGTCGATGCTCCCCCCCAAATTGCATGACACATCCCTCAATGGGTCTTTGAAAATGGTGATTGGGTAGACAAGTGTAACCTGACCCATCTTCATTTGGGAAACTCGACGGGCTACAACCAGAGAAGAATCCTGTCTGACAATCACAATCGGATTTCGCACCAAAAAAACAAGCAAGAGAAATCCTCAAAGGTTCAAAGGTGTGGGTGGCTCCAGGAAAATGGTTGTCAGGAAAAACCCTCAGATCTAAATTGGCGCAACAAAGGCAATTTCAACCTAGTGCAAACCAGCAAAATTTGGAGAAACAAAAACCCAGAAAAACCTAACAATGGAAAAATGCATCAACAGTCTGGGGATCCTTGAAGAGGGCTAAATCAGAGAGACAGTGATCTATTCACCCAGAAAGCTAATAGGAGGGTCATGCAAAATAAACCAAATTTAAACCACGGGCTCCACCTCTGAGGAAGCAAACTCTTCCAATTGGCTTCGAATACAATTGAGCAAAGAGTAGATCAGCTAATGGAGATAGCTATGTTTGCCAAATGGATGCGTGATGGATGCCCAAGTGAGGAGATCAAAGCTTGGTGGAAAAACAAATTTAAAAACCAGGTAAGCATAAGCCAACTTCCAAACTCCTTTTTCCTCATAGAATTTAGTGATCAAAACTTAAAATTTGAAATAGTTAATGGAAAACCCTTGTTCATGAATGGCCATAGCTTCCATTGCCTGAACTGGAGGGCTAATGGTGATCCCTGGAAGTAAAAAATAAATCAAATTATTGTCTAGCTCAAGTTAATTGACTTACCTTCAGAATTCTAGAACTTAGATGCCCTAATTCATATTGGTGATGCCCTAGGGGTGTGCCTAGGTGTAAATGAGGAATTTATTAATGGCGTAGAAGGAGCTATAGTAGGAATTTTGGTGGAAATAGATGAAGGGGTTGGAATCTACAAAAAATTGAAAAAATTGACAAAATATGGAAGCTGGCAACAAGAAATTGAAATATGGGTAGGATATGAGCACAACAAATGTCTCTTCAAATATTCCTACTCGGAGGGCCCCTTAAATGGTGGAAAGTTCCCTACCATAGAAAAAAGAAGCACACACACAAATCTAAACTCCCATGAACCAAGCTCCTCTTCAGCAGAAGCTCTCCCTAAAAATACCATCTTGAGCTCAGAGCTTCAACCATCAAGTGAAGCGAGGTTGTTTCCCCATGTTCTGGAAACACCAGACAAGGAACCCTTGGTTGAGAAACCCAGGAATACAGAGCTAGCTCTCAATGCCCTAATTGAAGGGTCCCAGGATCTTCAAAAAGACATAAAAATCCAATTAGGTATATTGACCAAAGAAACATGGTCACAAGAACCTAATCCCCAACCACCTCAAGGGATAGAAAAAGAGTTGGAACAAACCGACCCAATCTCACTTATCTTATCTCCTCAAGAAATTGAAGGGGTAAATTCTCATTCAGAAGATGAGGGTATCTACCTTCAATCAGAGGAAGAATTGGATCCATGGGAAGAATCAGAGGTAGGGGAATTATTAGAAATAAGGTAATTAGAACAATCAGAATCCTGAATAAAAGTTCCAAACTTTAAGAAGAAATCCAACAAAGGCAAGATGTCAAACAAAATAAGTTGTTAATAGCAGGTAATGCCTCAGGACAAAAAAAAATTATAGTTGGGAAGGAAGAAATCCTTCCTAGAGAAGAATGAGAATTATCTCATGGAATGTCAAGGGCATTAATGCCCCTGACAAATGGCATATGGTCAAGCGCCAAATAGACCAGTCAAAAGTGGACATTGTGCTCATTTAGGAAACAAAATGGAGCAAAGAAGAAATCCATAAGAGACTGGACTTTTGGAGGCAATGGAAAAGTCATTTCAAGGAAGCGTTAGGTGCCTTAGGTGGACTTGGAATCCTTTGGAACCCCCTGCCAATAGAAGGTTCAGTGGAGAAAGAGGAAAATAAATGGAAACTTTTTAAGTTTAAAGATCTAAAGAAAAACACCCCTTTCTTTTGTGTCAACATATATGGACCAATACCCACAACAACAAAGAAACAAGTCTGGGACAAAATAACAAGTGAACTGGAAAATATAAATGAAGAATTAGGAATTTTAGCTGGAGACTTCAATGCAACCTTGAACAATGAGGAGAAATAGGGTGGCTTGGGGAGAATAACGACCATCCAAAAAGATTTTCAAGAGTTCATAGATTCCAACCACTTAAAATATATGATCACCAAAAATGGAACATTCACATGGTCCAATAGGAGGAAAGGATTTACCAACATTCAGACCATTTCCCCATCGCTCTTACCCTTGGTCATGACGAACCACCCTTGGGGAGCCCCTTCAAATTTGAAAATATGTGGCTAAGAGATGAGAAAATTCCAAAACTAATTGAGCAGTGGTGGAATAAAACCAGATTTGGAGACAACACCAACCTTTTCAAAATCAGTAAAAAATTAGCCCACATCAAAACCAAACTCAAAGAATGGAACACTTCTCACTTAAAAAATATATTCCAGGAGAAGGTAAGAGTGGAGCAGGAAATCAGAATGCTGAATGAACATGTCATAGAAAATGGAATGGATGCTGAGGACTTTGAAAATGAAAAATCCCTGAAGGAGGAACTCTCAGAACTATTAAAAAAAGAAGAATTCTACTAGTGACAAAAATCAAGGGAATCTTGGCTAAAAGAAGGAGACAGGAATACCAAATTCTTCCACAAATCAGCTATTGCAAATAGAAATAGAAACAAAATTTCAAAAATTAAAAAGGAAAATGGTGAAGTGGATCAATCCACTACAGAAGTTAATAAGAGACCAACTTCTTTGAAGAACTGCTAAATAAAGACTACCCTAAAAACAAGGAAATTAGAGATAAGTTGTTAAGGGCTATACCATCTCTAATCAATGATGATCAAAATTGTCTTCTATTCCAAAATATCCCCTTAGAAGAAGTAAAAAAAACAATCTTTCAGATGAACCCGGACAAAGCCCTAGGTCTGGATGGTTTCCTAGTTGGCTTCTTCCACAAGTTCTGGCACATAGTGGGTGAGGATTTAGGAGCAACAATAGAGGAATCAAGGAAAAAAATGACAATGCTGGGAGCCATGAACCACACCTTCCTAGCCCTAATCCCAAAAAAAAGGACCCACGATCTATGAGTGATTTCAGGCCAATACCCCTCTGCAATACAATGTACAAAGTGGTCACCAAAATAATTGTGAACTAACTCAAAGTCATTCTGGAAAAAATAATTTCAGAAGAACAAAGTGGCTTCGCTTTGGCAAGTCAATTGTGGAAGGAATAATCACATCTCATGAAACCATCCACTCTGCAAGGAAAACCAAAAAGGCCTGTATGATATTGAAACTGGATATTATTAAAGGTTATGACATGGTTGATAGATAATTTCTATTAGAATTCCTTAAGAAATTCGAGTTTGGGACAAACTGGATCATGTGGGTCAAAATTTATATCTCCACAGCTAAATTCTCAGTTCTGGTGAATGTTTCAGCCTATGGATTTTTCTCTTCCTCAAGAAGATTGACGCAAGGCGATCCCCTCTCCCCTTTCCTATTTATAATAATGGCAGATTTTTTGGGAAGAGGAATTCAAAATCTAGTCAGGGAAGACAAGTGGAAAGGCATCCAAGTAGCAAATGGTTTAGAGCCAGTGTCTCATCTCCAATTTGCAGACGACACAATATTAATGGGGGCGCAAGCAGAAGAGAGGCAAGGACTATCAAAATCTTAGATGAATATTGTAGGGCTTCAAGTCAAATCATCAATTGGGGAAAATCAGAGATCTTCCTTCTGAACACTCAACCAAGCATGCAAATAATTTTAGCCAGAATCTTGAACCTAAAAGTGGCCTCCCTCCCTTGGCAATTCTTAGGAATGCCACTATTTGTAGGAGTCAATAAAAATTGCTACTGGGAAAACCTAGTTAACAACTGAAAAGCCAGAATGGGAATATGGAAAGGTAAATGGTTGTCCTCAATAGGAAGATTGCTAATGGCCAAGACAGTTCTCTCAACCATCCCAGTATACTCAATGCCTTGCCTAAAGATACCCAAAGCAGTGGAAGATGACCTCAACCAGATCTTCAAGAGATTCCTCTGGTCGGGGACAGGAGATCACAACAAATTCCCCCTATTGGCTTGGGACAAGGTCTGTAGGCCCCAAGATGCTGGGGGAGCAGGACTAAGGCAATTGGAAATAATGAACCAGGCCATGGGAGCCAAACTGGCTTGGTATATCCATGCTAAATGGGTGAAAATTCTAAGGAGAAAGTACCTAGACTCAGATGTCCTGACCATAATTCTCACTACATCCGACCCTCCAAGAGGATCAGCTATCTGGAACTTCATCCTAAACATAATCTCCCAACATGTGACCTGGGAAATCAAAAGTGGAAAAAGTGCATCCTTCTGGAATGACTCTTGGGGTGGGAAACCCCCCATAGGCAACACCCCCGATCTAGAAGCAATAAAGGAGGAAACTATTAGACTATGAGGGGATAAAGTGGCATATTTTGGCAAAAAAAATTATAATCAAGGTGCCAACACATGGTGCTGAAAGGAAATTCAGACCCTCAATCCCCCACAAGTTCAGAAGGATAGCCTATTAAAAATCCTTAAAGACAGATTCTTCATCCCTTCTAGTGGTCCAAACACGATCCATTGGCGTGGATCTCCTATTGGCTCATACAAGGTTAAGCTTGGTTACAAGGTGAAGGAGCTAGCATTAAAAAATCAAGAATGGCCCTGAAAATTGTTCTGGGGTAATAAATGCCTACCCAAGGCAAGGGTTTTTGCTTGGTTGGCAGTCCAAGGAAGAATCCTCATAGCGGACAGGCTAGCCACCTTCGGCATCTAAGGCCTAGATAGATGCATTTTATGCAAAGCCAGTGAGGAAACAACAAACCATCTCCTCCTACATTGCCCTATGTCATATGAATGTTGGAACATAGTAAAGAAAAAACTTGCCCTTCAATCCCCCATTCCTGTAGACCTGTCCTCATGGTTCAAAATGTGGCCACAAAATATCAACAAATTAGTGTTTGGGGGAATCTGGCAGGCCATCCCATCATTGGTAATCTGGGAAATTTGGAAGGAGAGAAACAAGAGAATCTTCCAAAACAAGGAACTAAATAAAGAAAGGCTATGGGAAAAAATTGAAAAGACAATAGTAGAAGTAGTAAACAAAGATGCCTGGTCCAACACATCTAACCAGAGAATCTTCACAAACTGGGACAACTGTTTAATCAAAAAATTCAATGGCCGAAAACCACTGCTTTTGACTAGGAACGGGGCAACCAAGTCAACAAAAATCAAAAGGGTGCAAGTAACTTGGTAGGCACCAAAGCCAGGCTGGATCAAAATAAATTTTGATGGGGCGGCTCATGGTAACCCAGGCCCAGGAGGCACGGGCTGTGTTGCAAGGGATTCCCAAGGCAATCGTCTAGTAGAACTATCCATGCAACTAGGCTTTTGCACCAATAATGAAGCTAAATTCAGGGTGACATCTCAAGGTCTTCAACTAAGAATCGATTTGGGGGTGCGAAAAGTACATTTGGAAGGGGATTAATTAATGACAATCAACGCAATCAGCCATGGCACCACCCCAAATTGGAAATTAAATCACCTCCTTGAACACATCAAAGATTTAACCGTCAAATTCGAGGCCTTCAAAATCAACTATGTCTACAAAGAAGGGAACAACATGGCTGATGAGTTGGAAAAATTGGCATCTGAGTCCACCACATAGGCTCCATCAAGTTGTGGTGCCGAGAAAATTTTCAGCGTCGTAAAATCCAAAGGAAGATAACCAAAATCACACGTAGGTGTAAGGACGAGCAACGAGTCCTTTCAAATGTGACAAATCCATTAGTGGTAGGCAAAGTGTGGGCTACCCGAGCAAGTCCCAAGGCATTAGGCAGATTGTGCGGATCTAAAACTTGCCTAAAATTTAAACCATGAACTGTAATCCAGTGTTGCGCTAGCAAGTTCACACGAGTCTTCTGACGCGTGTTCAAGTTAAAAAAATCATGAATATTTATGATCGTTCGTCGATTAATATTCCACTCGGAGTTAAGCATACTCAAAAAACAAAGCTCGATTCCTCCAGAGGTGTTAAGAAATTATCTGCTAAGAAATGGAGACACTGCTGGCTCTGGATACCGATAAGTAGCAACAGGCTTTCTAAGGGGAAATAACGAACAAAAGAATTAGTGGGTTAATGTCCTGCTCTCATCTGATTGTGATCTAGGCACCAAGAAGGTGTTGGGCCTTGAATTCCTCAAAGCATACCACAGGTTCAGGACAAACGCGAAAATCCCAACCATGTTTCTTGCGGTCAGCCTCCACATGGGAGTCCCAAAATATTTAGCGAAGAAGCCGACCTAGATGGTGTTTGTCCACGCTTGGTTGGGTGACATCGATGGGGCCCTCGACAATGTTGATGAAAACAATCTCATCCCTATGCCCCAACATTACAACATGTTGAGCGTATGGGGCCGCGAGGTGATGAAATTCTCATTGATCAGGACTGTCGACCCAACAAGTTTCGAAAAAATGTGGGACGAGCATGACCGGAGCATCACCTTTCTTCTCAGGGCGGCAAAGCTTACCACTAACCTACCACAAGGATGGGCTCTGAGGTATGTAAAGAATTAAGGGATTGACACAGTCCTTTAATCTGGGACTTCGACACTGGTGAAGAATGGATTCTAATGGATGACAGAGACCTAGAGGAAAAGGCTCTTGGACCAACACACCAAAAGTGTAAAGTTGATTGCCCGGTGGTCGCAAACTACCTAGCCTACAAAAAGTGGGTGGTGTCGAAAGATTTTAAGGAAGATGCTCTTGAGGAGATAGAGGAAGACTGAAGGTGCTTCATACTATGCTATTATCCAACTGTAGCAAGGGCTATTTGCTTTTAGTCAGTCCCAGGTGATTACTAGTATTCAGGGTTTTTTGTTTATGCAATAAGGTACTTTCAAATAGTTAGTTGCTTCAGTAGTCAACAAGCTCTCTGCCATTTTCAAACTGGCTTTCAGTTGATTACTGTCACAAACTGCAATTGTGTATATTTTTTTGATAATCAATATAGGGTGCTACTCCTCTACAACGGTTTAACAAGCAAAAAAAAAAAGCCTAATTTTAAGTAATTCTAAATAATATTTAAAAAGATATGATTAAAATAATAAACAATTTTCTATTCATAATCAAAACCAATAAAATCTTCACTTTTAATTTACAATATAATTTATTACAACTTTTTATTTAAAATTTAATTAATAATATTAATTTAGGAACCAATAAGATATTTATAGGTGTATTTATTTCCTCTAAAATTCAATACTTGAAGATACCCGGTCTTAATCACCATTGCAAGCTTTCAAGAATAATCCAAATGAAATGATGTTTTACTTTGACTAACCTAACTTGTTATGGGACATCAAATATAAATATAATTTTGGAAAGAGGTTTAAATAATTGTGATGTATACTTTGTACATTTCTTTAAATGATCCATTATCCATACATTTACCCCATGCTAAGAAATAATCACCCATATTGGTCACATGTGGATGAATATCCATCTAACCTCTTTCATTTGTCTTTATTTGTAGGTTGTTGGGTATAGACTTTCAAAGAATGGTAGATGAAGAGTCACAAGTTGTGGATAAGGTTACATGTTATTTTATATTTTAAAGTTATGAATACATTATTTATAATAGTATAAAAAAATTGCGTGTTTGTTTTTTTATTTAATTTAAATTAAATTTTAGATAAGAAAAAAGAGTTAAATATTTTAAGGTAATTGAATTAAGGAAATCAAGATAGAGATTAGATGTATGTTAAAATATAAATGAGATATTAGTGTTTTGTATCTTAAATTTGATGAAAGTTAGATTTTGAATAATATCATTGAGAAAAAAATACAGATCTAGAATTAATTGAATAAAAAATCATATACGCTAAGAATTTGAGACTTAGGTCATAATCGTGTCAATGATTTTGTTTAGATGGTTTGATTTTGTCTTAAGTCGTATTGACCTTTTACTATTTGTAAATCTTGTTTTCTTAATGTAAATCTAAATTAAAGAAAAATTGTTGAGATATTTCATGGAAGGGTAAAAATTTAGGACTTCCTTCCACCTTAGTTAGGTATTGAAATCAAGTTAATATTGATAAATTAGAGTATAATAGAGGTGTTAGAAACTAATAACAATAGAGTAATTTGTAAGCTAAAATTGCAAATTGTTATAAATAGATTTGCTAATTTGTTGTCTTATTTGATCCACTAATTACACAATGTTAAACTGATATAAGGTGATTCTTTAAAGACAAATCTTAGAAACACAATTTAATTTCGTTGGCACACCAACGAATAACTATCATGTCCGAGATTAGTAGCCTTAAAATACGAACAATTTAAAATTCTAAAACGAAAGACAAGATTACATTTATGATTTTATTTAGGACACAAAAATGTAAATGTGACTTAATTATGAGAAGGCGACATTCTAAAATATGGATCAAATTATTTTTTGTAGAATCAAGTAAGTATAACATAATATTATAGAGACTAGATTAGTAAATGTATTAAAAAAATTCAAAATGTACTCAAATCATAGATTAAAATCATCCACACAAAATAATATAAAACATTTTTTTTTAAATATACATTTTCCCTCTACAAATAAATATTTATTAAATTAAAAACCTTTAAAAAATAATTAAAAAATTTGATCATATATTTTATATTATATAAGACAATGATTTAAAAATAATAATAATTGCAAATTAAATTCTTAAAAAACTATAGTATAATTATAAATGTTAATTATCTAATTTTCTATATATTTCAAAACTTTATCAGTATAATAATTTAAAATAATTAAATTTTAAAAGTTTAAATATTTGCACTTTTAAATGATTTTAAATAAAACTTAACTAAATGATTTTTTAATATAAAATTTAATTATTTTTATTTTCCACAATATTTTATTAAACTTTTTTACCCACTCGTCTCTCTCTTCATGTACTTGTATGATGTTAGGTGACATAAATTTAAGCATTTGGAATTGCGAGGAAAAAACAATAAAGTCTTACATTAATATATATCTAACTAGAAGAAAGAATAAAGTAATATAAAGCAATATAAGTATTTCGAATTTTATTAATGGAGGTGACGTTTGATAAATTGGAAATAGAATGTGTAGATGTTTAAATATTTTTTGTAATGTCGATGTATTGATATTTTGTAATTAATAATTGAAAATTTTAATATGTTTTTGATATGGAATATGATCTTTTTGATATTATGATTTTGTGTATGGTCAATGTGACTTCTTACAATATATTAGTGTCTTTTGTTTTTGTTATTAAGAAAATGGTATGCAGAGAGACATATTTTGATAGGTTCTAGGAAAATTCACCATCAATAATTCACCACCAATAATTCATCACCAACAATTCATCGTCATGACATATTCGTTGCGTATACAATTCACCTTTAGCAATTCATCCTCGTGGTATATTCACCACGTATACATTTTTCAATATTTAAGTGGTCAAGAGCACCCAAAAAAAAGTACAATTTTTTTGTTGAACGCATAAAAAAGGTATACACGATGAATATATCATGATGATGAATTGTTGATGGTGAATTGTATACGCGATGAATATGTCACAACGATGAATTGTTGGGGGTGAATTACTGGTGATGAATTTCCCTAATGCCATTTTGATATAGTGTAAGATATAGAGAAGACCTTTTACTTCTTTGCTAGTAATCAAACTCGTGAGAGTTATACAGAATCCATAAACATGCTAAATAAAAATGTAATGCTTAAGGATATAAAAGCTACACTTTCAAAGTGCTATTGTATTTTTCAACTGATTATTCAAAATAATTCTAGAACTATCTGATGCTTTTTTAATGAGCTAAGATTGTCTAAAAGACATTATCGATAAACTTGAGATATTTGGTGCATGGACCAATAGGATAACAATCAATTTTTCAAAAAAAATGTCTTGAAAGTGTGATATCTAGAATTTCAAAATGGTGGACCAACTCACATGATGCAACCCAATCTATAATTAGGACTATGATACATAACCTAGTCTCGATTGACATAAGACCTAAAAATCAAACTGAACATCAAATAATTTAATAAACAAAATTCAAATTAATATCAACTTATCTATCAATAGATAAATCAAATTAGACACCACAACAATATACTTACAATAACATCAAAATAATATAATATATAGCCAATTTGAAAGATACAATTAAATCCTTATCATGGACAATATTTAAATTATTAAAAGCTACCAAAGAAGTCAATATGCTCCTAACTTGGGTGACCACATTCACATAAGAATGTCTAGCTCAAACTTATATTCTTATCCTTGCAATCATATATATCCAAAAAGCTTTGATTTATAAGTATGGACCCACAAAGAGAAAAACAAAAGAAGAGGAAAAGCATGGATGGTGAGGGAAGTTGTAAGTCTTTTAACTTGAATGAATTTTGGTCCACATAAGGCCAAGATATCAATGTACTCCACCCCCTCTTTGGTTTAACTCTTGTCTTATTCATGAAAAAACCATTCACAAGTGTTGTTGTCATCCAGTAGTTGTATCTTCACTTGGTGAGTTGTATATGTGTAAACCACCATTATATATATTCATGTAGAAGAGATTATGATTGAAGTTGCATTAAATTTGTTTACTTAGAATGGCAATGGCAATGGTATTAATTTTGTATCACTTTCACAACTTGGACACATTCTATTTTGTCATATTAGTTTGTCTTATTTGTGAAAGAGGAGGTTATGGCAATTTAAATATTTTTATTTATATTTTTAAGGTTATTGATATTGAAAATATGAATTAAAATTATATAAATAATTTTTCTTTCGTGTAAGAGTCAAAAGATATTTATTTTTAAAAAGTTTACTAGGTGCACTACAGTTTATAGGGGGTCGTGCTACCCGATTCCTACAGTCTAATAATAATAAAAAAAAAAGATATTTATTTCACCAAAGTCATTTAGGATGTGATCTTAATCTTGTTTCTTTAAATATTTAGCAAGACCTAATCATTAATAAATTTTGTGAGTCACTCAATTTCACTTAATATTGTATTGATTTTGATTAAATTGTTTTTTAGAGAAGAAATTTTTTCTAGTTTTTTTTCCTTTTATATTTTTTGGAAATTGTCTTGCCTTTTACATATTTCATGGAAGTATCCTTTTGTCATGTGGTGTATTTAGTATTCTCATTTGCATTGGATATAAGAATACCATTACATTGATTTTGACAAAAAAAAAAATTCTATATTTTCTCTAGATGAAAGTTGTTGAATTTTCATTTTTAATGTATATATTTTAAAAATATTTTACTTTAATATATTTCATAAAGCATCATTTAACGATGCGGCCTCTTTTAGTTGTCTCCTTTGCATTAGAAGTTAGGATATCATTGATTAGAAAAATAGAACCAAGTATTCATACCATTGGGGTCATGTAATTTTAGCTCATTATACTATAGCTAATACATTTGAGCATGAATTTATTAATAGAACTATATATAATAGTGCAGAAATGATCAATATAGGTCAAGGGTGGTATGTGACTCCTTTGAAATGCATTTGTTTGTGTAGATATTTGAAATTATCCAAGCTTATGAATAATAGTTTTACAATAATTCTCATCTCAGTCCTAATGATTAAATGTTTAATTATTTAATTATTATCTAATGTCATATTCTATTATTAATTAAATAATTTCATATTATTTAATTAATTCACTTTAATAGTTTTCTTTCCTAATTAATTAAATAAATCCTATTTATTTAATTATGTCTATAATTATGGGATGGAGGGCCAAGCTTGATTGGCTAAAGCATCATGTTGCAGGCAAGAGGTCATGAGGTCTAGTCTCCCCTCCGTCCCGTGGTATTAAAGAGTGTGTCCCGTCAACATCACCAGCCATGTGAAAAAAGTTTACCAGTCACACTGCAATTTTTAAGGGGGCTAACTGATTTTTGCAGTCTAAAAAAATTTATGTTTCTAATTACTTTTATTCTTCTAAATTAATTAAATAAATTAATATTATTTAATTAATCATCTATTATCCTTTCCAAAATTAAATAATTACTTTAATTATATAATTATTCTTATTTCTCTCAACATTATCCACTTTCTCAATAATAAATAAAATTAATTATTTTATTTATTTAATTCCACTTGCACATTCCTTTAATAATTAATTTGTTTAATTAATTATTATATCTAATGCATTTCCACCTCGTTTCTAATAAATACTTTCTTACAGTCCAATGACTAATCAATTTCAGTCTATTGATCAATCAAATCAATTCACTCCCACTCAGTGTGAGTTAATGAAGAAATTGATTCCCTTAACTAATTCATGCAAATAGTTAACTAAAATCATGCAACCAGTTGCACTCAATTAATGGATCAATAAATTCCTCTCATGGATTCTCCACCCTTGATCTCTTCAGTCCTATCGATCTTGATCATCCATCCAAATCAAACTTTTCAATAAAATAGACCTTCATTCCCATTTGAAGGCTAACCACAAATCTTTAATAGTTTACATTATTTATCATATCTAGTGTTCATTTGAGCTGAAGCAATAAATGCACACATAAATTTGAGAGAAAAGGAAAAATAGAGAAGAACAATGGAGATGAATCAATCTTGACATAAGGAAGGTATGTGCTTTGATTTATTGTTTGATTTCTTATGTTGATTGTGCTCTATTATTAGATTAGACATGGATTTTATTGAATTCATACAGTTAGTGGTTGTTGTTTTATAATTCATGTTGTTTATCCTATTTTCTAGTTGTACAAATGGTGAAACCAATGTGAACTAACAAATCTTTATGAATTTAAAAAAAAAATTGAGTTACAAGTTCGACACTGCAATCGTTTTGTTATTGCACCGCATCTGAAGAATTTAGCATCACATCTATCTAGAGAGCACCACATTTGAGATTTTGTGATGCATGCATAGTTTTTTCATGACGTATCTATCATAGTCTAAACCACATTTGATTGTGTTTTAAAATTCATTATGTTCCACTAATGATTGTTGTTTTTACTCAATACACAAGACTGACAACTTTTTATCTGATACCCTAACATTGCAATTATATTTTTTGGGTTATTTGTTATGCATATTTTTGTCAATTTGTGTGTTTGTAGGTTCTACAATCATCTAATGTTTGCATCGTAATTGTCTACTTCTTGCATCACATCTGTCAGAGAGGTATAAATTGAATTTTCATATTTTTTATGCTTTGTATTTTGATTCTAGTAGTTATAGCTTTTGGGTTACTAATATTTTTTATCAGATTTGTGGCAACATTGGGAAAAGTTCTACTTTAAAAATACTAATGCCTTGTCATTTCAACTCACTAATAAATACACTTTTGAAACATCCTAATGAGTTTGATGTAGGTTTGCTTGTCAAAGACTATAAACTGAAACTTTGTGTCTTTATTTTTTTCTAGTGTAAACAATCTTTATTTGGGCCTAAAAAGAATGATTGTATTTCATGCCTGGTAGATAAGTGACATATATGCTCCTCCCTCACTCCTTGTGCGACCTTGGGAATTAGAAATGTCGCTAATTTGTAGTCTTTTTGTATTACCTAATGTGTAGTGTTAGTGTATGCTCTTCCCTCACGACATATAAGAATGATCTTGGGGATCAAAAGTTGCACTATAACCATTTAATTCAGTAGAGCGACTTACCTGGGGGCCTCATCACCCTAGGTTTTGATCTCAAACATATTTCTTGGTGAGCTATATAAAGGGGGGAGAGCAAAATTTGTACCTCAAGGAAAGCTAGCGTCATTCGAAGCCAAGCCCCATGACCCTTAGTCTGTCAAGACAAGGAGGTGATGAGTAGAGAGGAGACCCCTCTTGAATCAGGCTATTACAGATGAGCTTTCTATTCACAATAGACCCCTACTACACACCTTGTTTTTTAGAAGCCTAGAAACCATTCAGTCGTGACTTATTTGTAGTGCAATGTACAAGTATCAATGTGTGAAGTTACTCACCATGTCCTCCCTTAAGCCAAGATATAATTTATTTGGGTTTCTATTTATAGCCTCTCAAGGAGAGAAAGAAGGTGAGCCTGTTCTGTATTGGGCTTGTGCCACTGGGCATCTAGCTATATGATTTCTTATAGAAAGGTGTTTATATTAGATCTGGTAGAGTATTTATCACTTAACTCTATGTGGGCCTACTACAATCTTACACTCCTATCTAATTAACCAAGATTCAAAGAGTCATAACTATTTCTGTCTTCTATGTTTTATGAGTGTCTAGAGTCAATATTTGAAAAAATAAAACATGTAAAGTCACTTACAAAACCTATTTTAGGAAAAATTCTAGATCATCACATTTGTTAATTCTATGTTACATCTGTATTCTACAACACAATTGCAAAATTTGTGTGATGCATCTGTTAATTCCAGTGACACATCTATCTTTTTGTATCACAACTATCTTTCTAAACTGTAATTGTCATATTTTTGCAACACAATAGTGTTCAAAAAACCCTAGAGAGTTAGAACACCACAACTATCAAAATCTGCACCGCAATTGTTACTGTCATGCAATTGTTGAGTTTTGTAATGCATTTGTTACAATTCTATGACACAATTGTTAATTTTGGTACCTCATTTATTTCTAATCTGTATTGCATTTGTTTATTCCCTAAGGCATCTATTTACATAGATAAATTAGTGTTTACATTATAAAGTACAAAATTTAGATCCAATTTTAAACGATAACGAATAAAAAATAGTCTTTTTCCAATTGTGTCTTGCATTTTCAATTTTTTCTAGCTTTACCTACCTTAAATTTCATCGCTCGATTAAACTCATCATCCCACATCATAGATTTTCATCTTAGTCTTTTTAAAGTAGGAAACAAATTAGATTATTGATCAGTCCATAGTTACCTTTTGAACGTCTTAAACCTCATTATTTTCCAATTATCTCACCAACAAGTAGGACCTTTAACTCACAAGTCTAGTTAAGGTTCAACTTCTATCAAACCATCATCTTAATCAGTTACCCTTCTTGAGGTTTAGGTATTTCATTTGATCACCTTGGTACTTCATATATAATTTGTCATGTATCCTCTT
This sequence comes from Sequoiadendron giganteum, assembly GCA_007115665.2. Taxonomy (NCBI): domain Eukaryota; kingdom Viridiplantae; phylum Streptophyta; class Pinopsida; order Cupressales; family Cupressaceae; genus Sequoiadendron; species Sequoiadendron giganteum. The sequence goes on along the minus strand of CM021102.1, from coordinate 572,526,487 downwards.
TTAAAATCAAAGTTAGAAAATCTAAGATCATAGAATTTGAAAATATCATTTAAAAATAAAAATCCCAAAAACATAGCTTAATTTCATACTCATTTTGCATACATTAGAAAATCCAAAAAATCCAAAAACACTTAAAATCCAAAAAATCTTGAAAATCAAAACAAAAATTGTAATGCTTGTAACAAGATCCTAGATAAAAATAAAATAAATAGATTCCACAACTGATCATACCTTTAACCACACTAGTGTTATGCACTTTGGGTCTACATCTTGGAGTGATCAACCAATGTCACAATCTCAAATTGCACCATCATTTGATGATTATACCTTAAATGGCGTGGAACAACAACTAACACAAGAAGAAATGGATGACACATCACAAGATCCTAGGATATTGCGAATATTGGAAGAATTCATAAATGTCGATCCTAACAAATACTTCCTAACACTTTCATAGAATGGAGATAGACTCCCTCCTGACTTTGATATTTCCACTATCATAGAAGAAACATTAAATACAATATCTCAAGGATAAGGTGCAGTTAATATAACACCTTCTTCATACAAAGCCACATCACAATAGTTGAACACAAGCTTGTCACTTGGACAAACCTCGCATAATACAACAATTGTTAACATACCTCCCATATCTATGTTTGGAAAACAAGCAGTGAACCCATTTGTCACCACATCTCAGACTACAACACAACAAATCAAAACAATAATTGCATCTCATAATACCATCAATCAAAATCCACCTAATAAAACTTGAAGGACAAACCCTTCATTTTCAAGGCCACAACAAATCATAAATTTTACTCCGCAGAACATGAACATTCCATTAGCATAGACAATCATTTTTTGGATTACATCATTATTCAAATCAATAACCACAACAATAATAATCTAATTTGAATCCAATCTCAATATCTTAATTTCAACAAACCACTCCACAGATGCAATAATATAATTAGAACACACTCAATCAAAATATATCAATGATTCCAGGTCAAACACGAGCTACAATAACATTAACCTATTTGGGCATCCAACACATTATCAACAAATGAACACACCTCTTGTGGCACCATCACCAATAGATATCTTAGCACAATAGCTTCAAAATCATGTAACAAAAAATTTCAAACATGTAGGTATCGGGAAACAAAAAGACCTACTCAATAGAGGACTCATGTCCTTATCCTTTCAATAGGAGGATACACATGCCACCCTTCCCTACAAAATTCATTATACCAAAATACGACAAATACAAAGGGAAGTGAGATCCCATTGAGCATGAGAGAAAATTTCACATAGCCTCCTTGGACATCACTTATGATCATACGTACCTAATGTGACTTTTTTTGTGAAGTCTTGGAGGACAAACACTTGAATAGTTTGGTCACCTATAACTTGACATTGGGACCTAAAGCGAATTGGAAAATAATTTTATAGCACATTTATCCTACAACATCAAAAATGGAATAAACATAATCAGCTTATTGTAAAACAAAAAAAGGGATAGAGAAACATCCACTTCATTCTTACAAAGGTGGAGAAGCCTAACTAGCAAATATCCATGTCATATTCTAGAGAAGCAACTGGTGCAAATATTTGTGGAAAATCTCAATAAAGAAGTGATGTTTCATTTGTAAATTCATTTCTCAAATACCTTCGAAGAGGTTATTGAAAAAGGTCTCTCTATTGAGAAATCCCTCATTTAAAAAGGGTTGGTAATTTTTTAAGGAAAATAACAATTACCCGAACAATTTAAATGAAAGAAATAAGTTTTGGTCACACAACAAGAATGTGACAAATGACGATGTAGTAGAAGCTTAAGTGGTAAATAAATATCACCCTATGATCAGTCTTAAACTACCTACAACATCAAATAACAATAATTTGCAACAAAATTATGTGCAAACAACTAATGCAATACAAAATAATACATAACATGGTCCTCCAAGGACTAATCAACCACGATGAAAATACACACCGTTAGGGAAACCTATTGAATCAATTTTAAAGAAACTATTGTAATCTAATTTCATTGAACTCCTAGAGATAAGACATTATGAACCAAGACCCTTCAAGCCGTCTTGGTGGAATGTCAACAACTTCTGTGAGTATCACATAATGAAAGGACATAAAACCTCCTCATTATTTAAAATAAAAATATTATCCAAGATCATATAGAGAAAGGAGACATACAAATTGACAATCAACAAGGATCCTCAAATATAAACCACACAATCTTTAAAGATCCATTATAGAATCATGGATCGGGAAAGCCTCCAGTTCTAGAATGAATAGTAAGGACCAAGCCAACTACACTCGTGTTGCTTATGAGTACATGGTTAACAATATCTAACCATCTAATAATAATGTATCCATCATTACCATAAAGAACAAAAATCATGTGTGTGGTTACCACCTGTCAATTAAAAGTGACTATGTGAGGAGCCACTTCTAAATCGTAACTGACACATGAATACAACCTATTGGATCATCTAGGGAGAACCACTGCTTAGATATTATTCCTTGAATTGCTAGGCATATCCCCAGAGCATAAGGAAATCCTATTCAAAGCTTTATAGGATGCTTCAGTTCCCATGGACTTAAACATTAACCAATTTTAGGCCATGGTAGGGTTCCTAGCTACCACTCGCCATGCCACTTTCACTAAACATGATTGTACTTTATAGAATCCCAATCATAATGAACCCTTACATCTTGAGGTATATATCAACAAGCATAAAATTTGACGAGTTCTAATAGATGGTGGAATTGAACTAATTATTTGTACACTAAAACTGGTTACTACTATGGGATTATCTAAAGCATGTATAGACATATCAAAAAGGATCATTATAAGAGCATATAATGATGCAGAGCGCTCTTCAAAGGGTGTTATCATCCTTCCCATCAAATTTTGTCCTATTTTTCAAGATATAATATTTTAGGTTCTAGACCTAGACCTTCCTTATAACCTTCTCCTTAGATGCCCATGGATTCATGCCATGAAGGTCGTTTCCTCGACCTATCACCAATACTTGAAATTTCCCTATAACATAATTGAGATTACCATACCAAGTGATCCTGATACTTTCTAGTATTGCAACAATTTGAAAGGAACTTTGAAGTATTATGTACCTATAAATAATGAGGCCTTGCCATCAAGCTCATCCCATTATATTGACCCTGTATCATTATCAAAAAAATTAGCTCTACCTGAATCATTCCCTGAAAGCAAGGTCCCTGTCCACAACGATGGATGTAGTGAATATAAAATTAAAAACTTATTTTGCATGGGTAAGTTTCCAGACGCACCAAAAAATTATGGTAAGCTATGCCATATTAAAAAATCCCAAGGTAATCATTTAATATCAACCCCCTACTACCTTCACTAAGTGGGGTGAACTAGGAAAATAATTTATAGATGAAGAGGATGAAACACAGGCTCAATTACCTGTTGAAAAATATAGAAAAGGGTTTCATATCTTGAAACATAAGGGCTATGATGGATGGAGGGGCCTTGGAGCACAAAAACAAGGAATGATTGAGACTATACAGATGAATAAATTACTAAAAACCAAAGGGCTTGGGTATAAATTGCTAAAAGTGAATGCTCCTCGTACTAAGTTACCTTCTAAGAAAGTTGCTAATGTTTCTAAAGTTGTCAAGAGTTCTAAGGATAGTGGTGAAACCAATTTCCCTCTAAACCAAACTATTGATTTTCAAGCTGGATAGAAACATTTTGGGACCCCGACAATTCCTCGATATATACCATATCTACTTCATCCTTAAGCTTTGCTAATAGAAATGATAGCCTACCTTTAGTCTACCCACAAAGGACATATCTGAGGGAAAAAACCTCTTTGAGGCACCCAAGGATGAAAGGTTGGATCTAATCCCCACAAGTCAAGAGAAATATCCACAATTGGTAGAAAAATCAAAAGACATAAATATCAACATAGCTAAAAATCCCAGGATCATTTATTTTGTAGCTTCACTAACAAAGAAAAAAATACCAGATTTTATCAACTTCTTTTCCACAAGTCAAATCAACTTTTTCCAGTCTTGTGTTGATATGCCTAGACTGGACCCTGAGTTGGTACTTCATCATTTTTTATTGCTTTCGAATGTGAAACCTTTCAAACAAAAGCTAAGGAAGATGCAGCCACAAATTTTCTTATTAGTCTAGGTGAAACTAAAAAAGTTTCCAGATGTTGGTTTCATCAGACCAATAGACTACATAAAATGAATCTCAAATCTTATTCTGGTCACCAAATCGATTGGGGGCATCTGCATATACATAGACTTTAGTGACCTAAAAAAATCTTGTCCTAAGGATGATTTCTCTCTACCGAATATTGACATGATAGTAAATCTTATAGATAGGTATATGATGTTGTCAATAATGGATGAATTCTTTGGTTATAATCAGATTAAAATTGCACCTGAGGATTAGCACAAGACAACTTTCACTTGTCCATGGGGTACCTATTGTTGGAATGTAATGCCCTTTGGCCTTAAGAATTCTAGAGATAGCTATTAGAGGGCTATGACTATGATCTTTCATGACATGATGCACACACTCATGGAAGACTCTTTCAATGAGTTGTTGGAAAAATCCATTATAAGAGACACTCATCTAAATGTGCTTGATAATATTTTCACTAGGTTGGAGTAGGATAAAGTAAGAATAAATTTGAAAAAGTGTGTCTTTGGAGTAACTATTATCATATAAAATTGCACCCCACTGAACAAGAGTTTAGTGTTCTAATGACACAATGGAAATGACCTCAAGGTGTGGGACCTTGCAAATTGAGGTCAAGTCTCTGGAGAAGGCTAAATTCTTCTTCTAAACTAAGTGCAAATGTATTGGTCTAACCCAACACATGAAAGTCCTATTGTTATTCTACTCTAAGAGATCATAGAGAAAAGAGATATGAGACATGAAATAAAAAGAAGGTGATGCACTAAATTTAGAGTTTGTTTCTTCCTGCTTCAGAATAACATAATATATCGATGAAACAAATAAAATGCATTCTCATACGTGAAGGTAAATAGATTTTACTAAAACATGCAAGAGGTTGTAGTGATAATAGCTGAAATTTATTAGCATAAGGGTTAGAACCAATCTTTACAATGGTAGAATGCAAAAAATGTAGGTCTACAAAGCAAAATCTCAAAGGAGCCAAAGGAAGAATTCTTCAAAAAGATACAAACATTCCCTTTATTGTTCAGGCATAACTGAGGATTGAATTCAAATCCCTAACCCTAACCTAACTATGATTTCAAAAAGATGAAATCTGGTCAAATTAAAATGATCTAAATTGCTCCCATTACAAAGCAACCACCAAGCCATAAATTCTTTGACAACTCGAACAAGCCCCAAAATGATGACTCATATGAATGCAAGGATTGGCGCCCATGAAATCTATTGAAAAATATCATACCAACATACCCTAACAAGAGAAAAAGGAATCTACAACACACCAAGGACTAATGACGATGTCTGAAAATCAATACAATGTTTAAAAAGCATGAAAATTTGATCCATAATTAATCAAATTTGATTTAGTAGCTAGGAAAGTCGTTGAGACATTACTTCTACAATTTTTTCGTGAACTAGAGAAATTGATTGTTGAAATTTGAATGTTGACCATCAGATTAAGCATGGATGGATGAGATCATATCTCTAATGAAAGTTTAAAACACGACCGTTGATCAAAAATGAGAATCATGATCAACGATTATCACGTAGCCTTAACCATTGTTGATTCCCTTAAGTGAACAAGATATCAATTCATGATGCATTGGAGGGTAGCGATGTAATGAAACTCCACCACCTGTTGCTAAGAATGCGTGTCACATAAATTCTCTTTCTTATATTGAACCTAGACCCACCATCGCCATCACACATCGCGTGAAGGCCTTGGGTAGTTTTCAACATAACTGCGATGCACTAGAGTAGTGTGATAGTTTTTTTATTATATTTCTTTATTTCTCATAGTCTGATTCACCATCGTGCATCATAAAAAGGCCTCAAGCATTTAATACACAAATGTGATGCACTAGGAATTTGCAATGAAGATGGATCATTCCCTTGGCATATACTCCCTATCGCTCATCGCGCAAAGGTCACTAGCCTTACAAGATGAAATCATGATGCAAAGAATACATGCGATAGTTGTTGGATATTTGTCTTTATATCTAAACTATTACATTCCCATCACACCACATAAGACCATTGCAAATAGAACCCCCATGACATCATTCACAATAGTGATTTGAATGATGCATGTGATGACTGTTAGATCACTCTTACATTAAATTTGAACCATTGAAACAACACGTAGAAAACCAAAGCCTTGGGCCCACCATGACACCTATCACCTGTCTGTGTGCCAACTGAGATAACAAGGGGTTTGCCACCACTACCGTGGGCTAGTGGGCTACTACCAACTATCCATTGTTGATGTCATACTCCACCCATCGCGCATCGCACAAAGGTCTTCGGCACTTGGAATATAACCACTATGCATTAGAGGCCAGCGATGACTATTGGATTTTCATCTTTAAATCAGGGCCATTGGTCACTTGATCATCCTGCATTGCGTATTAACACCCTATCGTTAGAAACCAAAATACAATGCGAAGGAGAGGTGTGATGGAAAATAACTTAAATGAAATAATTTTGCATGTGTGTTACAAGTTGTTTTAAAAGGGGGAGCCTACCTAGGTAGCATAAGTTTTATAAATTGGAACATTTCAGACCTAGGGAAAAACAATTGACTTAGGTGAAAATATTTCAAGACCCATGACATAGGATTTAGGAAAAATATTTGAACAGGGGGTGACCGGTAAGACAAGGATGAAGGGGACAGTCAAAACATGACCACACATAAAATAAGTTGTAAATTAGCCAACTGGGAACCAGACACAATAGGTCAATAGAGAAACATAAAAAAAGTGCAGGCTCAAACTAGGGAACTAGGGTTTAAGCATATGAGGGTTTTTAGGAACCCTAACTTATAGATTAAGAACCCTGAATTGGATACAATTGAGGAATTTCAAAATCTCAAAGACCCATACTCATCAAAAATAAAAATGGATTTCAATAGGATGCAAACATAAGATCTCTCTAATTAGATATAAATGGTGGGCATCCAAGGGTGTCATAAAATGTCAACATGTTGGTAATTTTTGTGGGATGATTGCCTACTAATCATATAATCCAAGGGCCTTATCAGTCCATTGGGCACAAAGTCATGAAGGGGATAAAAAAAAATTGGGCCTCCCAAGGGCAAAACAAAACATTTGCAGGCATGCACTTGGCGAAAAACATGGAAACTATAAACATACATTCCCTTAAGGATAATGTAGGGTGTGCAAAGGCACTTCATGGAAAACAAGAAATTTACAATATGTATATGAAACTCAAAACTCATCAAAAATAAGGTTTGAGATGAATCCCATTTACTGGGATTAGAAGAACCTCACCATCCAACTTGGATAGATGGAATTTATTGGCCTCCTTGCAATTAGTGATGACATATGAACCACTCCAAATGGCATCAAACTCAAAATTTCTTCCAGCTTTGGCTTTGTTTGCATCTTGTGGATTTAAAAATACTTAGAGCTCCCTTCGGGTTGGTATTGTTATTTTTGCATATCCCCGACCCACACCTCATATATCAAAGTATTGTCGATCCCTTTTCGCAATGCCCTTGCCTGCTTCTCCATGTTTCTGTCGCATGCTCATCGAAGGGGTTTCTTCCCTTGCTTTTATATCAAGCCCCACCCTTTTGCCACATGTCAGAAGCAAGCTCTTTGGGAGCCTCTCTCCTTTGTTTCTCCTCTAAGCTTCACCCATGTGCCATGTCACATCATTCTATGGGCAACCTTTTGGCAGCCCCCACAACCAGCATTCAAATGCAAAATTCTCCACGTGTCAGAAGGTTGGAGAAAATGGGTATGAGGCTCCATCTCTTCGCCAAGTGTCCTAACCAGCTCTATAGGTGAGTGACACGTGTCGCCTGGAGAGTTTCATTGCTTCTTCCTTGGGATCATAGTCATCATTTTCTATGGAGCGAATCTTGTTCGAAGGCAACTGTGTGCGATGAATCGAATCTTTCTATTGCAACGGCTTTGGGAAATCATGGCGACGAATATCATTACTTGTACCTGGGAATCTTTTCAATTACTGGCTCTCTGGCGGTGGAAGATCTATATATACCACTCTTTCTCTCTGATAAAGGGTTCAAAAATCACAGAAAAGAGACTAAAAATCTCTAAACCTTTGTTATGTTTTTCTAATTATTGTATTAAGACTTACAGATTGTACCAATTGTTCAGCCTCTTTGTTTCTTAGTTAATATAAGACATTATATTGTGCTACTTGTTGTATTAAGTAGTTTAGCTACAATTTTTACAATTTCAATATAAATTTATTGTTTGGATCATGTCTTAGAATCCTCTTGTTTAGTAGATGTATGCAAAAGTTATACTATGTCATTTGATTAATTGCTTAAGATTTTCATCTCTTTTTTTGGTTTTTTCGGACATGCAGATTGCTAAACGGGCCTTCAAACCTCATCTGAAAGGAAAGTTTCTCAAGCCCACATAACTAAATATTGGTGCATCGCCTTAGGGATTAATCTTTATTTTTTATATTTGCTTCCTTTTCCCATTCTAAACCCCAATTATAGAAGGAGCTGACTTCTTTAAAAACCCGGAGGTTACTCGGTTTAGCAGAATTGGTCCCCCCATTAACTGATTTTCCCATAAGGTTGTTTTCCTAGCAATATTAGGCATCAAGAGTTTCTTTTTTTTGCATGCCTAATGGGAATACATTGAATGTATCTAAATCTTAAGTGGGTGTATGATCCATAGACCTGTTACTAGATCTCAAACTCTAAATAATCCCGGCCTACTAGTGCCACCGCTAGTAATAGTATGAACAAGAACCCATTCGGTAAATGTCTCGACCCCTCCACAACCCATGTTTTTTTGATCACTAACAGAAACTATGTGGCGTGGGATGTTGGAATCCCTCTCATAGCACCAATAGCACCAATTGTTTGGGACCCTATCCCAACCTTTGCCTTGAAAGCTATACCTAAATTCACTGGGGAAGGCTCAAAGACATCATTTGAACATCTGCAAGATGTTGAAGACATATGTCTGGTGCATGGTGTGACTGATCAAAATGTAGCGCTGAGGCTACTTGTAGCCTCTTTCAAAGGAAAGGACCTTGATTGGTACCATACTCTGGGAGCCAATACCATTGGTACCTGGGACCAACTCAAAGATCCTTTCCATGAGAGGTTTTCGTACAATGGAGATCGGTCCTCGCTATTCAAACAACTGGTCACCATCAAGTGAGCCCCTTAAGAGGCCATGATCGACTTTAATGCCAAGTTCTATAAAACTTGGAAAAATACCCAGACCATGATCCACCCACCTCCTGATTTGGCATTCATGTTCTATATAAAATCTATCAACATTGATATATCAATGATGATTCAGTCTCTTGGTGGGAACACCTTACCGGACATGTATAAAAAATTTATTATAGTAGAGAACAATTTGATTGATGCCGAAAATCTATCACCTTGGCCCGTGATGCCTATATTTGTAGAATTTTCAACTCCCACCCCAAAGATAGCTTCAGTCAGTGCACATGCTCCTCCTTAATCTATGTATACATATCCAAGTGCACCGTAGAACGCTACTTCTACATCTAACTCTTCACGGGATGAGATGAGCGATGTCAAGGAATTGTTGTGGAGTATCTCAAATAAAATAACTACCATCAGGCGGAATTAGTCCATGCCCCAAAAGCCAGCTTATCAAAATTACCAAGGTGGAGGACCTTCCTACCAGCAGAACCAGTTCCAAGGATGCTTTCACACGAGTCTACAGGCTCAAACAAGTAATCAAATGGTTCCAGTACCTACTCCACTGCCTAATGTCCCACTAAGAGCAAATAGAGAGTTGGGAGAGGGGAAAATTAATCTCATTGATGATATCAATCCTCGGTGCTTCCCCTACAACAAAGCATATATGGCCCAAAATGGTCCACGTGGAAATATACAACAAAGAGTGGTGGAACAACACAGTCAAGGAATTGTGTTAGGTTCAAGAGGTTATGCATATACCTCTCCACAAATGGAAAATGTGGTACTCACCACATAAATGCAAGGAATGTCCCTGGAGAAAGAAATGGATATAGCTCTCGACCAAGTGCTCTTCTCATGGATGGAAGAAGAAGAGGCGGTATTTGAAAATGAGGTGTCCAGATTAGAGGCCCCACAAGTGAAATCAAATTATAAAACTCACTCGAAGAGGAGATTCACAAGCAAACCGGTCACTCCATAGGCCAAAAGTGTTCCGACCAAGCTTCTGGTACCTTAGTGATTGCACATCAATCCTTGCCCCACAAGGAGATTATTATAACAAGATCTAAAGAGTAGAATTATGTGAATTCACCACCATTCAATGTGGTGGAACAATTGAAGAAATCCTCTGCTAATGTATCTCTTTGGGATATATTAGCTATTTAAGAGCAAAAATCATTACTGCAGAAGGCCCTACTAGAAGATATGAGCATAGAGCTGACAGAGCAACCCTACAAAGGAAAGACCATTGATGCACCATCTCAGGCCAAATTCCCCATGAACAATGGAGAAGAAGTTGTTGTTGAAAGTAAAGGTAAGCCTAAACCGAAACCCTTCTTCTTGACCCTCATTGTGGGTAAGAAATTGTTGCACAGTTCTATGATTGACTCTGGTGCCAACACCATAGTCATGCCCAAGCAAATAGCCGAAGCCTTATGACTTAGCTATGAACCTTTAAATAAAGGGGTTATGCAACTTGATGGGAATAAGGTGGAAATTGTGGGTGTCATCAAGAACCTCCCCTTGAATCTCTTCTCCTACATTAGCATCACTATTCCACAAGATATCATGATCGTTGATGTCCCTCCCATGTTTGGTCTTCGCTTATCCTGGGAGTTCACTTCCAAGATATGCAAATATCTTTCTTTGGATTGGTCACACTTGATTTTCAGGACCAAGCATGGAGCTAAAATAAAGATAGTATATGAACCTTTACATTCAGAGCATGTAGCAGATGAAGCCATGATAAAATTTGAGGCTACTCATAATTCTATCACTAAGGATGATATGTATTGTACTGAGTTACTAGAAGATGAGAAGGTCACTGGAGACTGAATTGATCAAGAGGAAGTCCTCTTGAGTGAATTTATAGACACTAATCCTTTCGATAATTATCATGCCATCAGGTTGGAAACTTATGTCATCTATGATGAAGATTAAGTGATTATGAGGGTCATGAAGAAACCTGAGGGTGGTCAAGCCTCAGGGCTATGGACGTTGCATTTTTATGCAACGAGATGTAAAGTCGGTGTAGGATCCGGGATATGTTTGACATCCCATCCGATGAAAAGACACTTGGGTCTTTTCACTTTCAATTTTCTTGTTCAAATAATGAAGTTGAATATGAGGGCCAAGTGCAAGGTTTAAGCCTTGCAGAGCGAATGTGTGTTAAACAAATAATGGTGTTTGGAGATTCTGAGTTAATAGTAAATCAAGTCTGGGGAGTCTCCACAGTGAAGAATGTTTGCATGAGATTTTATAGACATAGGATTTGGGACCTAATCGAAAGTTTTAAAGCTTTCAATATTCAGGCGGTGCTGAGAGAGCAGAATGCAGTTGTAGATCGCATGGCAACAATTGGATCTCAATTTGACCCTGCTTCTAAGTTGATTGAGAACATATAATTTGTGTGAGTAATTGTTTGACCTACAATCCCAGATAATGACCAGAGTTGGAATGTGTTCAAAAGTGATGAAAACATCACCTCATTCATTCAACATTCAGAAGAGTTTGCCAACCAACTCCAACCGAAGATCACAGAGGCCTATGAAGGGAAAATTATCTAGCTTGGGTCCAACAAGTTCCCAAAAGGACTTGTCACTCTTGAAAACCTATTCAATTGTGACGATGCAAGGAATGATAAGAGGAGATTTGTAGTAGAAAAAAGTGATTATGTAGATCTCTAGGTCGGAGATGGAAGGAAGCTTAGGGTCAGGAAAGATGTTGCACAACATGATAAGGAACGACTCATGCATTTTTGTGAAAGATATGAAGGAGTAGTAGCCTATTCATATGATGAACTTAAGGTATATGATCCCAAAATAATCCAACATACTATAGAGCTGAAAGAAGGCACAAAACCTGTCCACTAGAAGGAAAGGCCAGTGAATCCAAAAATTGAGGCATTGATGGTGCAAGAATTAACAAAGTTGATTCACTCCCAGATCATCTTCTTGATTAAGCACAACACATGGGTGTCCAACCTAGTTCCTCTCTGAAAGAAGAATGGAGACATCCACCTATGTGTTGATTTATAGGATTTGAACAGAGCATCCGTTAAGGACCACTACCCCTTTCCTTCTATGGAGTCTATCTTGCAAATGGTGGCTAGCTCAGAAACGTTCTCTCTGTTGGACGACTTCTCTAATTACAACCATATCCAGGTCAAAGAGGAGGACTGATATAAAACAACATTCACCACCAAGTGGGGAACATTTTCCTATGGAAAAATTCCCTTCGGCCTATATAATGTAGGAGCTACCTTGCAGCGAGCAATGGATATTTTCTTCAGAGAATTGATCAATAAGATAATTTTAATCTACTTGGATGATCTTAATGTGTTCTCTAAGTCAAAGGATGATCATTTTGATTATATTGAAATGGTTTTTGGGAAATTCCATGAGTTTGATATTTCCCTGAACCCAAAAAAATGTATCTTTGGAGTACCTCAAAGTAAATTACTATGACATGTAGTGTCCAAAGATGGTGTTGCTATTGATCCAGATCGGGTGAAGGAAATCAAGGAACTTCCCCTTCGGTGAACAAAAAAGGAGTTCAGTCCTTTCTGGGAAAGGTAAATTTTGTAAGAAAATTCATTTATGATTTTGCAGGGTTAATTAGACCTATCAACCTGATGCTAAAAAAGGAGCAATTATTCAGATGGACTAAAGAGGCTAGAGAAGCCTTTGAAAAGGTTAATGAGGCTATTTCTTCAGCCCCTGTTCTGGTAAATCCGGACCTATCAAAGGACTTCATAATGTATGTGTTCAATACCAAATCTAGCATCACTACTATTTTGACACAAAAGGATGATGAAGGAAAGGGAGACCATCTGATAGCCATCCACTCTCAGACCTTAAAGGATTATGAGACAAACTATAACTTCATCGAAAGGCAAGAATTTTCCATTGTTAAGGGGCTCAAAAAGTTTCAACACCTCATATCTTAAAACAAGGTAGTGGTATATGTCACGCATTCCAGTGTACATGAGTACATTATGGAAGGAGAAATCACATAAAAAAGGGCTAACTAGATAACTAAGATCCTAGAATATGACATTGAAGTTAGGCCCACCAAGACCATGTGGGGAAGAGGATTGTGCGAATATCTAGAGTGCAATGAAGAAGTGACAGCTGAAGAGAAACAACCTAAGTTGGTCCTAACAAACGAACCTGAATTTGAAGGTTGCTAGGTGGCAGACAGAACCAAATTCATGTAGACCAAGAAATATTCGGCATCTCGTCTCAGAAGAAAATATTCTATATATTGCAGAATAATGGATATGTTCTAATTGAGGGGATCCTTTTCAAAAGGAACTTCAATGGTGCGTCACCTCAAAACAAGCGAAGAAGATCCTAGACGTATTTCATAGTAGTTTGATGGGCGAACATTTCTTTGCAAAGACCACCACCATCAAAATTATTTGTGTCAGGTATTTCTGGCCTACGATTTTTAATAGCTCACACTCTTTGGTTAAACGATGCAAAGAATGTCAATTCTTCATAGGGAGGAGGAAGAACTCAACAATGCCCCTAAAGCTGATAGTGATTGAAGAACCCTTCACATAGTGGGGATTGGATTTCATCGGGATGATTAATCCCACCTCCAACATGGGACATTAATGGACCCTCACAACCACAAATTATTTCACCAGATGGACCAAGGCCATGCCCCTGGAGAATGTGACAGAGGTCGAGATTATGAATTTCCTCAAGGAACTGGTAATGAGGTTCGGCCCACCAAAAACCATTATCTCCGACAACGTGAAGGCCTTGTTGGGTTCAAAGGTATGTCAATTGGCACTTAAGCATGGCATATTCCTAAAGACATATTTGAACTATTACCTACGAGGAAATGGTCTAGCTGAGTGGACTAATAAAAATTTAGTCTGACTCATTAAAAGAATCAAGTCAGATAATCAAAAAGAGTGGCATCAGAACCTCAAAGCAACACTCCAGGTAGACCAAATAAACCCAAAGCAAGTCTTGAAGAATTCTCCATATGAGTTGGTATATGGGAAGGAAGCATTACTACCTATATCTATGGAAATCCCCACACTACAGCTGCTTAAATCTCTAGAGGTGGAACAAAATAGAGCCATGGAGGTCTGGTTAGCTGCGTTGTTAGAGGTGAAAGAGAAAAGAGGAAAAATTTTGATGGCCATGAACAACCACCAATGGGTAGTTAAGAAGTGGTTCGACAAAAATACCTCTGACCAAAGTCTTAAGCACGAAGACTTAGTACTGAAATTCAACAAGAGAGCCACAAAGCCTAGCCAACACAAGAAATTTTATAGTCTATGGGAAGGCCCTTTTCGTATTATTCAATGCAAACAACATAACACATCTGAATTAGAAAATATGGAAAAAGAAGCATTGGGAATTTTGGTCAACTAAATTCACCTCAAATTGTTCAATTAGCTTCGTTAATCATTTTACCTATGTAAATATATAATTATGTAAATAATTTCTTTGTGTTTTGTTTGGCTTGAGATTTGGTATGGAACCCATGATACAAAAAGAAAAGAAATGCAAAGGAGACAGAAAATTGACAAAAAAGAGCTTTATATTCATATGCTTTGAGGTATTACAATTCAAAATGGCTCTCTAGCCATACTTTTCGAGTATATGTATTAACTGCCTTTAGAGGCATATATACAAAATGGAAAAAGGGAGTTTATTCTTCGACTGGGGAAGCATCACCATCAGTAGCAATAGGAACATCGAGAATTGCATCTGGAATAGTGACCAAAGCAACAATAGTAGCATGAGCATTCATTGAAGCAATGAAAATTGGAGAAGAAAACACTAGGTTTATGAAGTTGGTGTACCAATCCACGTCGTAGAAGAGAACTACATTGTAGCACCTCAGTAAGAAGTCACAAGCACAAGAAACCCTTTGGCGGTGTTCTCCAATCGTCATGAGACAAAATCCGCTCAAGAATGGCACCCAAGGCACCATTGCGTCTTCTTCAATATGTCAATGAAGATCACTTTCTTTGGGGAGACCAAGGCCATACACCACATTATTCAAGACTTTGCTAAGGCCTCCAAGGTAGCGCTTTGGGAAGATCTCCTTGACAAGCCTTAGTATCATCCACTTTGGTGTCTTAATATTGAGCAAAGATGCAATGAAATGAGAGAAAATTTGAGTATTAACTCTATACTTGTCCTCATACTCTATGCAATCCCTCCCTAGTACCCATTTCATCACAATTATTACCAAGGAATGCTTATTCTTGGTCATCCATTTTAAACAACTACTAGATATCTCACCTAGGAAAGCTACTTGTGACTTATTGCTAGTAAGCCTAATTGGAGTATATATTGCCTTGATCAGAAAACCCAATTATTGGTGTAAATTTTATTGATATCCTTAAGGATATTTATAGACCTTGCCAAGTACATGTGCAATAAGCATGATGATGATCAAGAGAAAACTCGAGAATCTCCCCAAGTTGCGAACTTGAAAATTCCACCAAGTTGTGATTGTTGTGTATGAATTATTGTGTGCAAGTTAAGAAGAGGTAATTAATCAGCTTAAACTGGTGGTAGGCGCAGGTGATGGTCCACACGTCCAAGTGCTAAGTGTCACGTTGTGGGGTTTTTTCAGTATTCAAGGATGAACTCAAATCTTTTTGAGTAATTATGACGCCTCTTGCTTAATCACTTTTTTCAAAGTTATTAAGTGCAAAAGCATGTGAAAAATTTCGTATCTCTTCATTTTGCGGCTTAATTTCCCAAGGGATGGTACTAAAAGGAATGAGGATTAATTGTCATCATGAATTATTGTCTTTTCAAAGGAGTGGGAATTCATTTTGCACACATGAAAGAATTGGTGGTACATACCGAATTTATTACAGAAAGGTAACCATTGTATACAACTCCAGTTGAGAATGACAAGTGTTGCATACACAAGAATAACACTAAGGAGTCTTGAATACGTAGTTCATTCAAGAGATTCTAAGTACATGATTTTCTGGAAAGAACCTAAACAAGTTACAAAATTTTTAGCGTTTGCAAAAATCCATAGTCCTGAAATGGGCCAAAATCCTCAAATGGAAGCACAAGTAGAGGCGGTCCAAAGCTTGATGGACGCCATGTTGGCAGCGCCAATGGCCAATATTTTTGATGTCGTATCTTATGCCTCACTAGGATTCCCTAAAAAGCCAAGGTGGCCTTGCACGTGGGCCACCGAGAGGAAGCCTGATCACAGGGATAAGACCCTGATAATGGAGGAATGGGATAACATTCATGATCCTACCCTCAAAACTAGCCCTAAGAGTCTTAAGGAAGCGGCCTGCGAAAGGATGAAAAGGACTAATATCCAGGATTATCTTGCACACAAGATGTGGTTTTGTGGTTTCCCACAATATATGGTCCCCTTGGTACACCATTTCCTGAAACTCGTTCACACATGCGCTGATCGTTTCAACCTAGATACCGACACTATTGAAGGTCGGGAATTGAAAATTGTGATCAACATGGATGCAATTAGGAATATGCTATGCATTCCTACCAGAAGGAGCTCCAAAGTAGAGGGCATGGGGATGTTTACTGTAGAGAACGTGAAAAACTTCTAGAGGACCAAAAAACATGCTCTAGACTTTTACAACCAGGAAACGAAAAGGGCCATGGAAGATGTAGCAAAGCTGCCACAATTTCCAATTGCGCTCAATACTTTGAACTCAGACTTTCAGAGAGCCTTCTATATGATGGCATTTATTTGTGGCATGGACAATGATCAGTATGTTGAGGAGTTTCAAATGGGCCTGGGTTTTTAGTTGAGAAGACATCATTCTCTATTCTTGTATGACTTCGCTAAATTCATTGTTCTGGAGATGTTGAACCAATTCAAAGAATACAAGACGCAGTGTAGGTTCAAGTTTTCTTCTCTCCTTGCTCACATATTTTTGCACCAGAATCCCAATTTCTTTAGAAACCCTATGGGTTTGTTTATGTTTGATGAAAATGAGATAAGAAAGTTGGTTTATATGTGGACTCCACTCCTTTCCATGACTCATGATTACTATGCATTCTGTGAGTTTTTCCTAACTTCGATTTTGCAATATTTTAGTAAGGAGGATGAGGGTTATCATCTTTCTGTTGAGCAGATGGGATGGATGCATTATTTTACTCCTCCTTGCAATTGGTTCCTGGGAGAGGATTTCTCATTTTTTAGGTTGCATGGTTTCATCGGGGAACCATTCTGGTTCCCAATATGCATCATAGATCAGGTGTTGGCCCTTGAGGTGTTTCAGCAACTGTCGATTATTGATGATAGTTTTTGTAGGGGAAAGAAGCAAAAAGGTCTTTTCAAATGCCCTTTGAGTTTTGGCCCAGTAATAATGTTAAATAAGTAGACGCATGGTTTGCTAGAGGAAAAGTTATCTCATCTGAGGCTAGTATTAATCTGTGACAAATGGAATTATAAGCCCGATAATGACTTGGCAGATTTGAGCATTAATGTGACTCACCACTCCTAGCCCTACCGAGAGGCTCAGTGAAATCCATAGTCAGTAGGCCGGAAGGATCTATTTGTGGACCTAGCTTTTGTTCCTACTGACAATAAGAGGTCACCATGGCTCTCCTATTTTCCTTTGGCCATGCCCAGTGAAAAATGCAAAATTGGGGCTACCCTTCATAACCTATTTATCAAGGAATGGCAGTGGAGTGAGGAAAATATTGCACAATTCTGGATTTATCATCAAGAGACCCAATGCCTCGATGCCCCTTTCGAGGTGGCAGACATGGATGAAAAATTCAACAATCTCTGGAATAGGGCACATGATGATACCAATGCAAGCAAAGATGAGGAATTAGATTAGGAGGAGAAAACTATGAAAAGCAAGAGAAAAGAGGTGAAGAAGGCCCCAATGCAGAAAACTAGAAGGGAAATGAAGTAGCCCGACAAAGCTCCATGGAGCACACAATTGGTTGCATCTCATTCAGAGACTTTGCTACAACATACATGGGTTGTGAAGAAACCCAGGGTAGCACAACAGACTCAGGAGGTCATAAGGGCGGATGATTCTCCACTAGTGAAGAGGTTGCGCATGGATGAAGCTCTTGGGGAAAGCTCACAAGTACTCGCAGTGAACCAAGGATTAGTCTCCGTAGCAACTCAGGTATCTTTCTCTCCCTCTCTTCTTGCTTCACACTATTTTTCTTCCCTTGCAACCCCTACGTCTCCCATCACCTCGAGTGTTGGCCTTTCCTTTTCTGCTTCTACTTCCATAGGAGGTTTCTCCCAATTCTCCCAGGTTGGACGGGTAGTTTTTACTCCCCCACGGTCTTTTCCATCTTTTGTTGGAGCCCAGTCTCAACCCACTTTTGCAAGTCCTTTTTTTCCCACCGCATCAGCTCCGATTCAAACCGATTAGCAAATGGCATCCTCTGCATCTTCGCTTCCACCGCCGCTCCCTATGATTCCTTTTGCTACTTCCCAAACTAGACCCTAGCATAGCATTCCCCTATTCTCCCCATTGATGGTCTCCCTTCCAAAGAAAACATCCTTCGAGACCAAAATGATTTCATTCCCTTTCACTCTACCTCCTCGTGCACACTTCGCTGGCAAACTGATTAGGTCACTAGCAAAATTCATGGATCAAGGCAACTAGATTAAGGCAACATGGGATATCAGAGCCCAAAAGAGAAAAGAAAAAGATGTAGCAAATCCAATCGAGCCATGTGTGCAAACCCTATTTAACGAACTGCAAGGGTCATTGCAATTTGCAACCATGACTCCAAACACCATCAAACTATAGCAAGAGATGCAACCCAAGGACTATACCATCCACTCTATGGAGATCGATTTGCACACAACCCGACTATAAGACAAGGTTGAGCTGATGGAGGAGACTCAGTGGATGGTGACTACTGACTTTTTGAAGCATAGTTGCCAACTAAAGAAGTGGGAGGAGGAGCTTAAGAACATCAAGGAAAGGATGGAAGTCCTATATAAAATGGATAAGGCAAGAGACACAAAAATTGCGCGCCTATCCCAATAGGTGCTAGCGGAAAAGGCCAAGCTTTAGGAGGAACTTACAAGGTTCTAGTCCCAAGATCCCAATCTGGTTACTGGACTGCAACAGAAAAAATAGAAGTTCCAGGGTCGGTTGATTCAAACAGAACGAGAAATACAACAAAAATATGAAGAGCTACAGGGCAAGCAAGCTCAGTTCAAAAAAGAATTATGGGAGCTAAAATTGTCTCTGAAAAAAGAGTCCATGACCGGAGGCCAAGCTGAAGAGTTATTACAAAGCAAGGATGCCGATTTGAAAAATTTGTAGGAACAACTCTTCGTAGCAAGCAAAAAGATTGAGGAGTTCACACAGGTTATCGGGTCAAAAGAAATGGAGATTGGTCTTTTGAAAGATCCTCCCCAACCCCTTGCTCATCAGTCAGATCTTCTTTCAGTGGCCCAAT
Source organism: Sequoiadendron giganteum (assembly GCA_007115665.2). NCBI lineage: Eukaryota > Viridiplantae > Streptophyta > Pinopsida > Cupressales > Cupressaceae > Sequoiadendron > Sequoiadendron giganteum. The sequence continues at coordinate 572,506,653 of CM021102.1, read as the reverse complement.
AGCTATATATCTCCTATTGGGAGAAATTCAAGGTGTCTTGTTTGACTCTTCAATCGACACTCCAATTTATGGCTGATGTCATAGGTTTAAGCAAGGATGTGCATGGAATGAAGGAGCGGGTCCTTAAGTTCATTATGGAAAAGGTTCGTGAGGCAGATAGGTTACTCGAAAAGTTGTACATGGTGGCAGGCATAGACTTAGTCTCCGTGGGGATTGAATATTGAAAGTCAACTGCCAAGAAAGCAAGGGAATTCATTTATTGTCATGCGACCATCTCCTAGGCTAGAAATTGTCAGGCAAGATTGAGTCAGACTATGAAAAAATGTGGATGTAATTTTTCCAGTTGACTTGAATGGGCATGCCCTCACCTTTTCTCTCCAATGACTCGGTGGCCACAATGGAACACATTACGGCAAGGATCAAGGAAAAGAAGTGGGACATGTTTTCCTTTCAAGATTTCATTCAACCTCCACACTAGTAGACATATAAGGCACCACCTATCAGATCATACATCTCCCTTTTCAACTTGATTCTTGGACGGGGATCTCTATGGATCTTCCCTTCAAAGAAGTTATCAATCTACACGAGGTGCAAGAGAATTTGTGTGCCACATCGATGCCTTTCGAGGCCAAATGGCCACCTTGGCAAACCACACTCTCAAAGCTCTAACTTTGTTGCCCTAATGGATAAGGCTCTAGTCTTCGAATGAAAAATTTTGGGTTCCCATTCTACAGGAAAAATGCCCTTGATAGTCACCAAAAGCTGTGGATTTAAAAATCCTTAGAGCTCCCTTCAAGTTGGTATTGTTATTTTTTCATATCCCCAGATCGTGCCTCATATGTTGAATTATCATCGGTCCCTTTTTGTGTAGCGCCCTCGCCTGCTTCTCCACATGTCCACCACACACTTATCGAAGGGGTTTCTTCCCTTGCTTTTCTATCGAGCCCCGCCCTTTTTCCATGTGTTAGAAGCATGCACTTTGGGAACCCTCTCTCCTTTGTTTCTCCTGTAAGCTCCGCCCATGTGCCACGTCACATCATTCCATAGGCAACCTTTTGGTGGCCCCCACAACCATCATTCGAATGCAAACTTCTCCACGTCTCAGCTCCGTGGGGATTTTAATCGAAAGGTTGGAGTGAATGGGTATGAGGCTCTATCTCTTCACCATGTGTCCTAACCAACTCTATGGGTGATTGACACATGTCACTTGGAGAGTTTCGTTGCTTCTTCCTTGGGACCACATTCATCATTTTCTAGGGAGAGAATCTTGTTCGAAGGTGACTAGACGTGATGAATCAAATATTTCTATTGCAACGACTTTGGGAAATCATGGCAATGGATATCATTAACTATACCTAGGAATCTTTTCAATTACTGGCTCTCTGGCGATGGAGGATCTATATATACTACTCTTTCTCTTTGAGAAACAGTTCAAAAATCATAGAAAAGAGGTTGAAAAACTCTAAGCCTTTGCAATGTTTTTTCTAATTATTGTATTAAGACTTACAAACTATGCCAATTGTTCAGCCTCTATGTTTCTTAGTTAATATAAGACATTATACTGTTCTACTTGTTTTATTAAGTAGTTTATCTACAAATTTTATAATTTCAATGGAAATTTATTGTTTGGATCATGTCTCAAACTAAATCTTGGCACATTGCCTTAGGGATTAATCTTTATATTTCATATCTGCTTCATTTTCCCATTCTATTCCCCAATTACAAAAGGAGCCCATTTCTTTAAAAACTCGAAGGTTACTTAGTTTAGCACAATTGGTCCCCCCATTAACTGAGTTTCCCATAAGGCTATTTTCCTAGCAACATTAAGTGTCAACACATCCCATTTCAACACTATATCTCCCTCTTGGAACACTCTATGAACCTGTCAAAACTTCTTTTGACTTGTGCTTGATGTGTTTCTATGACTTGCATAGACTTGTTCCTTGTCTACTTCAGTTCCAAGAGCTCATCCAACCTTACTTTCATAGCATCATTCTCTTTTAACTCCAGTTGATGTGCCATCTCAACGAAGGGCAGCTCCAATGATAATGGTAACCTTGCTTCCCTTCCATAAAATAGCATGAAAGGAGAATTTCCAATTGCTCTTTTAGGATTAATTCTATCATCCCAAAGGGTTATGTTTAACTTGCTATGCTAGACCCTTTGGTTGTCCTCAATGGTCCTCTTGATAATCTTGGGAGACTTTTATTTGAAGATTCAACCAAACCATTACCTTGAGGATAATACTTAGATGAGGTCTTCAACTAAATTCCATGCTTCATTGCCCAATAAAGGATCTAAATGCTAGTAAAAGCCTTGGCATTATCTAAAATGATGGTGGAAGGAGTGCCAAATCTTTTAAAAATTCCATCAAGGAATTCCAAAACTGAAGCATCAATGGCATCTTTTAAGGAAACTACCTTAGTCCACCTAGTAAAGTAATATGTGGCTATTAAAATCCACTTATGACCAACATTGATGGTGGATTCATCATGCCAATAAAATCCAAAACCCACTAGGTAAATGGTTGATCAAATTGAATGGGGTGAAGAGGGAGGGCAGACAACCTTTGCTTTCCAAAAAAGAAAGCAAATTTTTTGCAATTTCGCACACATTTTTTAGCATCATTGAATAAATTTGGCCAATAATAACCAACCCTCATGATTTTTACAGCAATAGTCCTTGCAGAAAAATGGTCACCTAAAGAACCATCATGAAATTCACTTAGCATTATGTTGACCTAATCTACTTCTATGCATCTTAATAGGACTCCATTGAAATCCTTTCTAAAGAGTATACCATCCACTACGACACAGGGAATGGACTACAATTTTAATTGTCTTCTCTTGGTCCTATCCAAACCTAGAGGATACATACCTTCCTACCAAAATATATTCATATCATGCACCAAATTGCCTTGTATTTTTGTATTTGGTGCTTTTTGTTCTTATAGTACAAGGGAAACCTCTATAGGGGTCTCAAGTGTTGAGAAAAGTTTCTCACACAACCCCTTGCCTCTCACTAACCTAGTGATTTTGATGTCAACGTCATACTCCATCACCTTGGTGATCCATCCAGACCTTTTTCATTGATATATCTTTTCAATAGGAACTCTTTAATACTGACAAGGTGCACCATTAGATGTATCTTGTTGTTATATAGCATGTGTCAATTTTTAAAATGCTCTAGCAGAAGCAAGAACTTGCTTCTCAACATAGTTGTACTTGAATTCATATTCCTTAAGCCATTCACTAAAGAAATCAATGGGTTGCTCCAAATTCTATTTATTTAGTTGTGTTAGGATAGTTGATATACTTGCTTCACCTCCAAAGGTATAAAGAATGATATACTTGTCATAGTTAGGAATGAAAAGGGTAGGAGCTTGAGAAATTTCTCGTTTGATAGCCTCAAAGCTATCTTTACCTTCCTTGGTACATTTCAAGACCATATTTTTCATAAGCATGGAAGTAAGAAGTTTTACCAAATCAGCAATATTTGGAATGAACCACATCACAAAGTTAATTGTGCCTAAGAAACTCTGTAATCCCTTTTTGTGACTAGGAAATGGGATGGCCAAGATAGATTTTACTCTTGCAGAATCAATGACCAAGCCATCCTTTGAAATAATGTGTCCAAGAAGTTTCCCCTAATCAATGGCAAAGACACATTTATTTGGCTTTAGGAAATACCATATTCCTTAAATTTTTGAAATACTTGCTCAAGGTGACTGAAATAGTTTTTCGCATGCTTTGAAAACACCATAATATCATCTAGGTATACCAATACAAATTGTCTAAACACACCTTGAAAGTCCATATCCATGGTCCTCTGAAAAGTGGCACTTGCATTGGTTAGACCAAAAGGTATTTTACAATAAGCATAGGTTCCCCACTTTGTTGTAAATGTTGTCTTGTGTTGATCAGATTCTTGGACCATAATTTAATTGTGGCCTGAGTAGCCATCCAAGAAAGAAAACCTTTCTAACCCACTGAATATTTGTAAAATTTTCTCCATGGGAGGAAGGGGATAATGATCCTTTAGGGAGGCTCTATTTAGATCCCTAAAATCTACACAAAGTCTTATTTTTCCATTTTTTTTTCTGGTAGGAACAAGATTTTCCACCCATGAAGAATGCTTGATGGGAAAGATGAGTCTAGCCTTGATTAACTTGGCCAATTCCTTTTTCATCAAAGGCTCAATCCTAGGATTTATAGGTCTTTATTTTTGCCTTACAAGTTTGGCATCTAGGTCTAATTCAATGGTATGCTGGGAAAGGCCTAGGTCAAAACCCTTTAGGTCTTCATAAGTCCAAGAAACTACATCATTGTATCTATTGCAAAGATCTATGAAAACACCATGTTCAGCGGTAGAGCATACCTTTACCAAGTTTAGAGACTTTCATTTTGAAATATATATTGACTTGAAGTCACCTCTCTTTAAAGCTAAATTTATCTTTTTCTACTTTAACTGATCATTAGGGTTGAAGATACCTTCAAGGGTGATGAGACCATTTGGTAGCTTGTTTCTACTCAGCTGCACAATCTAATCACCATATTGATTTTGTAGCTTGAACTGATTTCTTTTAGAAAATTTTGCCTCCTCCTACAGAAAATTTACTATTTGTTGATCACTATCAAAAACTTTCCAGTGATCCTGATTATTGTTATCACTTGGATTTTGCACCCTGTTGAATACAAGATTCAACAATCTAGTGTAACATGGGAATATCTCTCAAAATGTGGGCTTTGAAAGCATAGGTCAACCTCTGGAGAAGGTCGGCTTCCTATTCAGGTTATCACCTAAAACTACTAATCTTGTAAAGGAAAAAGGAGAAAAAGTGCTTAAAAGGAAATACTAAAACTAAAAGTAACGGGTGATACACCAAACTAACAAGGATCATGAAAGAACACAATTTGTTTACACTTGATTCAAATTGATAGAAAATAAGTTTACACAACCTGTCATAGCAAGCTTCTACATAAATATTTCACTAAATGGTCAAAACACAATAACTTGCAAAGGGAAGAGAAAAACTTCACAATTAGCAAGTGACTTTATTGACACAATCAGCAACCTGCATTAGCTTACAATTTGCAGCAAAGGTATAAACATATGAGACAAAGCCATAAGGAAACTAAGAAAATTTCACAAGATAACTTGATCAATCATTCAAACATACACAAACACTACAAGAACAAGATGGAAAGAATTTATTCACCAGAAATAAGCAAGGTATCCTTTGTATTTCATATCCAAAAATGAGTTACATAAGTCTGTAAAATTCTGCCCAAGGAATAACAGTCACTAAGTACTGAAAATGCATCTCAAGAACTCACTAATAATGAGTTACGGAAAGGCATAAGTAAGCCATCTCCAACAACCTGGGTCGGATGCACTCAATTATCCTAGAATATAGGTCTTCAATCTCCATGAAAAGAGCTCATTATGTGTGAAAAATTCATCAAAGACCAAGTCGATAAGAGTGACTCAAGAAACAACCCCTAAAAATACTCAATACTTGGTCAAAAAGCCAAAATTCTCTCCAACAAAGATGAACCACTCCCTAGATACCCTCCTAATGTTTGTAATCAACTCAACAAGTGTCCTAAATCAACTAAGTCACTCTTCATTTGGCATTTACAGATAAAAAAATAGTTTAAGGCTTATAATTGCACCTTAAATCCATTTGTTTTATAATCAGCGTACATGTAAATAAAGAATGCTTCATTCTTCATAACTCGACCATGATGGTAAAGATGAAAAGTCAAAGCCACATGTTGAGGTGGCATCCATGTGGCAAAAGGGTCCATGTGATAAGCCATTTTTGATAAGATGCAAAGTATTCTTATTACAAAAAAATTCTAAGGCATCGAACATGCCAAGGTTAACACACTTACCCTTTACAAACCATAGGCTCATAATAGTTGATATGTTATATTTCAAAATACATAAAAAAACCCACCATCAGTTTTATTAGGGTAAAATAACCCTAAGTCACACCTTGGAAAGTTATTTTCATTCATTTTACTTTATGAAGCTTGGCCACTGACAATGCTTAGGGTTTCCTATAAAATTTCATGGTGAAATTTGAAGGTACAAAGATTTTTCTTCGTAGATCTCATGATAGAAGACAACATCGAGCTTGGGTAAGATTTTGTGAGAAAAATTCTCCATTTACCTTTATTCCCTCTATGAAACAATGCTTGTTTTGAGCTCATTGTGTGTTGAAATAATGAACAAAATTTCCTTTTTTTTTGTATTTCATTTTTCCTAGAAATTTATGCAGACTTGAAAAATTCTTCTCCAAATATGCTAATGAAAGCTCGTTTTCTCCTCTTTAATTCTATTTTTTTCTTGAAAAATGTGGAGATATTTTTCCCTTTATTTTTTGTGGCTATTCATGCTACAGACACTGGGGTTTTTTAAAAAGCTCAACTCCATTTGGTTATGCATCTGGGCTTCTTTATCGACCGAGTTTCTCACTTTGTGTCTCCTTCTTAGAATATGACCACTTGCTATCATGGCTATACTAGGCTCAAATATCCCTCTTATTCTTGTCATGGCCTCCTTTCAATTCATAAATATTCTCAAGGGTTTCATCATGTCTATGGTTATGCATTACCTTTTCCTTTTATCAATATTTAGAATATAAATGCATTACTTATGACTTCTGAAAAAGCACTGCATTTTAACTCTTATTGCGTTATCATTGAATAGAGTACTTCATTGAAGAGACAATAAAATACTCTCATCCTGGATAAGAGAAAATAAAGCTACTAGAAACAAAATTTGAGAGATACTATTCCCCAGATCTTAAGAAATGACTATACTTGCTTCTAAGGTTCCTCTTCATAATCATTTATCATTGCCATCTAGACTGCCCCCTATCATCTAATGAAATCTGGGGTTTTTTGAGTGCACATTGGTCTATGAATATTGTCTTTGTCATTTTGATTCTTACTGTACCTAAAATAGTCATAATGACTGATGTCTATCATTCACTATTCTTCATATATGCTCCAGTGTGGTATACATGCTTATTGAGATTTGACTACTAGAATGCACTTGCAAAACCGTTCCTAATACTTGGCAAATGATTTTGTCACCTTTATATTGCATGAAGACCGTGGTTGTGAATGAACACCAGAGATGAGAAATACTTATTCCATAAGCTCCTATAAATTTACCACAGATAGCTCATTTCTCCTTATTTGATATTCAATATAAATGCTATACATTTAACTAATCCCATGTTGTCTTGACAGTGATGATTGTGTTTATTGAATTTTCATGGTTATATAACAAAGATCTAGCACCCCACTAGATCTTAGCTCTGTCATACATAAGATTGTTTTCCCCAATGTCATTGTGGAAACTACATATATCACTATTAATATCATGAAAGTGTGACTTCCCATGAATGATTAGTCACTGCCTCATATGCATCTTTACACCCGTTGATCATAAAAATGTCATATGCATCTTGTAAAGTACCATCTATGATATCAAAATATTGCCACAACTTTGTTTGTGAAGGTGTTCAAAAAATGTATTCTGGTATGGTTAATTGAATAGCTTCAATACTAGATGAAATCCTCAATCAATATATTCACCACCTACTAAATACCTCTTTCCCATTGTATGTATTTCTAGAGATCAATAATTTTCTCCAGATGATATAATTTCTTATGCTTAAGATGATTTATATTCTCATCAACCCATTGTCTTATGAGTCATTGAATCAACCTCCTATGCATGGTGGACTATCTATACACTTTTTCCATGCATTTTTTCACTGTGGTTTCACTTTATCTTTTACACTTGGTGCTGCTCTATCTCAAAGATATTTTAGAGTTGATATTTTTATGATCACTGTCTTTTTACCTGTTATTACTGTAATAGCACACATTGATATATTGTAATCTTCAAAGATTTTGATACCTTGTGAATATAAGATGTTGATGATGTTTACTTTACTTTTCTTTTTACTACATCATCTATATCGTTGTAATCTCATTGAGTAGTTGTGCATTTATTATGACAAAGACTTCATCAACTCACTGTCCTAGGTAATATATAGTTGATTGATTGGACTACCATGGTATGGATGATACACACTTACCTCCACTAAAACACAAAAGATAATAGCATTCTAGTCTCAACCCTCGTGGGAGCCACATTTTACTCCACATGCTAATTTTGATAGATCAAAACAATATATAACTACACCTGTTTCTAGACATGAAGCAAACAATTAGAAAAAAACATATGCATATGATTGATGCATCAGATGATCTTGTTTCTTTCTTGGACATGTACAATCTGCTTGTTTGATGCATGTGAAGGATGGTTTATACACTAATGGGTGCATGTAAATGTAGTGTTAGGAGCCTTCATTGCTTAGAGAATTTCTCTAACATCATTGCAATTTTCTCAGATGCAGTGGTTAGAAGCAAGAGCTATGGAGGATGAGAGACAACTCAAAATAGGAGACAAAGAAAAGAAACAAACACTGACTAGTCATCAGGAAATGACTGGCCTCTTCCCCTATATGTGCATCCCTTTTCTTGTGTTCATCTATCAGTGTATAAATTTTCTTTCATTTTCATTGGACAAGTTAAGTCTCACGACTTGTGTGAGACAAATATGTACTTTTGAATCAATAAAGATTTCTTTCGAAAAGATTTGTGCAAATTTTTTCCATATTGTATGAACTTGTATAAATGCAAAAATTTGTTACTAAAAATTGTAACCTTTTTTATTTTTTTATATTTATACAACTGAATGCAATATAGGGAAGATAAATGTGAAATGTACCTTTCTTCGTTTAAAATCAACAAGCTCTACCTGGTTGAGCTGTAACGAAAATTTGGTAACATTTTTGGTGATCTCTGCAGAGTGTTTGCCTACTTAACACTATTGACCAGTTGTCTAGACCTATCCTTGGGCACAAAGTCACTCAGAAACTAGTCTCATGACTTAGGGAAATAGACTCAGAACTTCTGTAACTCAATGATAGTATGAATGACACCTTGACACTATTGAAAAGAAAAAACAACAGAAATGAAACTAATTAACTATGCTGGAACAACACTTAGGGAATGAATTTGAAACTAAACTTATTTTAACCTAACCTAACCAGTACAAAATCTGGTCAAACAAAACCATTCACAGGATGACTAAAATAACTAGCTTTTCTAAGCAATATGCAGTGATTTGGATGCATGATGGCAACTAAGTAAAAATAGGACACAGAGAAATATTCAACAAGATGATGCACTACCTCGAAAAAGAGAAAAACTAGTTCACTTACCTCACTAAAATGATCATATATATAGTTGTGCAAAGGAGGGTAAGTGAGTTGAACATACTCTTGTTTAGCTACAAGTACATCCTTGATGATATTTTCAATTGTACCCTCATGTGTGAGTGCATGTTTGATTGTGGATGCTTCATCGGACTCCATCTTAGCTATGTGTCTGATTGAATAGCCTCTTGAACGAATAAAACTTGGGCTTTCCTTGCTAGTTGTCTCTCCTTCTTCTGCTTTCACATGAATATCCTACTCCGTAGCTGAGTTTGAACAAGAGAAAAAACAATCTGAATGAGTTTTAATAACATCACTACCTTCACTTTGCATAATTTTTTTCCATGTCAATTATTCCTCCAAGGTGAGCGAATAATCCTCCTCCACTAAGATGGCTAACAACTCATCAAAACTATCAGTTCTTATAATGCTCCTCGAGATAGCTAGTAAGGTCTTCATTTTTACAGGAGTTTATCTAGCAATTTCAAGATTCTCCTTAAGTTTTTGATCAAATTCACCAAGAGGTGGTATATCCTCACCTTCCACATGAACCTCTATCTTTGTCCTCTGAAATTCAACTTGATCATTGTTAATTATTTTTATGATTTCCTCTAGCCCCCAGAAAGGTAGGCTGGACTGTCTATCCTCAACATAAGTGCACTCACCCTCAGCTGGAACCTTGGTGGCATGAACAATTAACCTGTGTTTTTTGCATTTTGACTGGTGCATCTAAAAAATAGATTTTTTTTTAATTCTAATCTATGAATATCATCTTTATCACTCAATGAAATAATTTTAAATTCAAGATTATCCTCATCAATAAAAGAAGGAAAAACTTCAAACAATGAAGAAGCTTAAAAAAATGAACTTCCATTTGATAAATCAGGTTTGAATTATGCTAAACAATAGAAGGGAAGCTCCTCCAACTAGCTAATACTTCACATATCAGGTTCATGAGAAACCTCTTGATCTGAGAGAACAAACTCCTCTCGATTAGGACCATGTTCCTGCACTTGTTTCAACACTTGTTCAAGTTTGTGAACCTGTTGTTCTAGTTCATCATGACTGTCATCTGCTTTCTGGTTTGCCTCTTTGTCATCCAACCTTGAACAAAACTATTCAATTATACCTAAACACACCTCTTTGTAAGGCCCAACATTAGCCTCCTTATCAACAACATGTTCAAATAAATCAAAGTTCATATCCTGGAAGAACGTATCAGGCTCAGTTTCTTGCTCTTTCTCTAGGTTCAAGCCTCCATTTTCTTGCCGATGATCATCAATCGGCAACTCACCATACTGACTGATGTCCTCCTACTTCTCAATCCTCTACTGCTGCAATTGATAACACCTTATAGCTAAATCTAAAATATTTACCTCTTTAAGCTTTTCCCAGAGGAGTATGTTGTTTGAATCATTCTTGGAAGGAATTTTAACATGCTCAACTTGCTCTTCATAAAATAGATTCACAAAGGTGGTGGGTTGTTGTTTCTCAACCTTCTAAACCTAAGCATGCATTATCCTCATCTTTTCTTCCCTTGCAGCAATCTCTCTTGCAAGGTGTTCTTCATGTCATTTTTTCTGAACCTCCATCTCCTACTCTTGAATGTATGCCTGGTAGGCCAACTCCTCACGATGCATGCCAACCTCCTATTGTCTTTCCATCTCTAACATCTACTAATGAAAATAAGAAACTATATCTTCAATACTCATGTTGTTGACATACACAGGCTGATATGTAAACTGAGTAGGGGTGGGTGGGTGGTAGGGAAATTGAGTTTGTTGGTAAGCTACTGCTACAAGGTTGTTCTGCATAAAACCAGAAATATCCTCGGTAGGATACGATTGATAGGAATATGTAGGCATAACACTTTCATGAAATGGTGAATGGTAAGACATATTACCATGAAACAACACCTAGACTGTTGAAACCATTTACTTTGGGTTTGGAGTCACCGAGTATGTTTAAAACTTGCCTCCAAAGGAACATACTACTATTGTACACACCAAATAGCAGTAGTGCATAGTACAAAGGGATTGACACTGTCAGTTTTCTATCCCATCAGGTGTGGCAAATTTTTTATCACTTGGATTTTGCACCCTGTTGAATATGAGATTCAACAATCCAATGTAATATGGGAAGAAATCTCAAAGTGTGGGCTTTGAAAGTAGAGGTCAACCTCCGGAGAAGGTTGGTTTCCTATTTGGGTTATCACCTAAAACTACTGATCTTGTAAAGGAAAAAGGAGAAAAAGTGCTTAAAAGAAAATACTGAAACTAAAAGTAATGGGTGATACACCAAAACAACAAGGATCATGAAAGAACACAGTTTGTTTACAATTGATTCAAACTGATAGTAAATAAGTTTACAAAACCTATCACAGCAAGCTTCTACATAAATATTTCACTAAATGGTCAAAACACAATAACTTGCAAAGGGAAGAGAAAAACTTCACAATTAGCAAGTGATTTTATTGACACAATCAACAACCTACATTAGCTTACTATTTGCAGAAAAGGTATAAACATATGAGACAAAGCCACAAGGAAACTAAGAAAATTTCACAAGATAACTTGATCAATCATTCAAACATACACAAATACTGCAAGAACAAGATGGCAAGAATTTCTTCACCAGAAATAAGAAAGGTATCCTCTATATTTCATATCCAAAAATGAGTTACATAAGTCTGCAAAATTATTCCCAAGGACTAATAATCACTAAGTAATGAAACTGCATCTCAAGAGTTGACTAATAATGAGTTACGAAAAAGGTATAAGTAAACCATATCCAACAACCTAGGTCAGATGCACTCAATTAGCCTAGAATATAGCTCCTCAATCTCCATGAAAAGATCTCATTATGTGTGAAAAATTCATCAAAGACCAAGTCCATAAGAGTGACTCAAGAAACAACCCCTAAAAATACTCAATACTTGGTCAAAAAGCCAAAATTCTCTCCAACAAAGATGAACCACTCCCTAGATACCCTCCTAATGTTTGTAATCAACTCAACAAGTGTCCTAAATCAACTAAGTCACTCTCCATTTAGCATTTAAAGATAACAAAATAGTTTAAGGCTTATAATTGAACCTTAAATCCATTTGTTTTAAAATCAACATACATGTAAATAAAGAATGCTTCATTCTTCATAACTCGACCATGATGGCAAAGAAGAAAATTCAAAGCCACATGCTGAGGTGGCATCCATGTGGAAAAAGGGTAGATGTGATAAGGAATTTTTGATGAGATGCAAAGTATTCTCATTACAAAAAAATTATAAGGCATAGAACATGCCAAGGTTAACACACTTACCCTTTACAAGTCGCGGGCTCATAATAGTTGATATGTTATATTTCAAAATAAATAAATAAAAAACCTATTGTCAATTTTATTAGGGTAAAATAACCCTAAGTTGCACCTTGGAAAGTTATTTTCATTCATTTTACTTTATGAAGCTTCCAGATGAAGCTTGGCCACCGACACAGCTTAGAGTTTCCTATAGAGTTTCATGGCAAAATTTGCAAGATACAAAGATTTTTCTTTGCAAATCTCATGACAGAAGACAACACCGAGCCTGGGTAAGATTTTGTGAAAAAAAATATGCATTTCCCTTTATTCCCTCTATGAAACAATGCTTGTTTCAAGCTCATTGTTTGTTGAAATAATGAAAAAAATTCCTTTTTTCTTTATCGATCGAGTTTCTCACTTTGTGTCTCCTTAGAATATGACCACTTTTTGTCATGGCTATACTGGGCTTGAATATCCCTCTTATTCTTGTCATGGCCTCCTGTCACTTCACAAATATTCTCAAGGTTTTCATCATGTCTAGGGTTATGCATTACCTTTTCCTTTTATCAATATTTAGAATAGAAATGCATTACTTATGACTTCTGAAAAAGCATTGCATTTTAACTCTTATTGTGTTATCATTGAATAGAGTACTTCATTAAAGAGACAATAAAATACTCTCATCTGGATAAGAGAAAATAGAGCTACTAGAAACAAAATTTGAGTGCTACTATTCCCCAGACGTTAAGAAATGACTATACTTGCTTCTAAGGTTCCTCTTCATAATCATTTATCACTGCCATTTAGACTACCCCCTTATAATCTCATGAAATCAGGGTTTTTTTTAGTGCACATTGGTCTGTGATTATTGTCTCTATCATTTTGATTCTTACTATACCTAAAAAAGTCATAATGGATGTTGTCATGCTATCTATATGTCTATCATTCACTATTCTTCATATATGCTCCAATATGGTATACATGCTTATTGAGATTTGACTGATAGCATGCACTTGCAAAACCGCTCCTAATACTTGGCAAATGATTGTGTCACCTTTATATTGCATGAAGGCTGTGGTTGTGAATGAACACCAGAGATGAGAAATACTTATTCCATAAGCTCCTATAAATTTACCACAGATAGCTCATTGCTCTGTATTTGATATTCAATATAAATGCTATGCATTTAACTAATGCCATGTTGTCTTGACAATGATGATTGTGTTTATTGAATTTTCATGGTTATATAACAAAGATCTAGCACCTCACTGGATCTTAACTCTATCATACATAATACTGTTTTCCCCAAGGTCATTGTGGAAACTACATATATCACTATTAATAACATGAAAGTGTGACTGCCCATGAATTATTAGACACTGCCTCATATGCATCTTTACACCCCCTTGATCATAAAAATGTCATATGCATCTTGTAAAGTACCATCTATGATATCAGAATACTGCCACAACTTTTTTTGTGAAGGTGTTCAACAGATGTATTTTGGTATGGTTAATTGAATATCTTCAATACTAGATCAAAATACTCAATCAATATAATCACCACCTATTACATACCCCTTTCCCATTGTATGTATTTGTAGAGATCAATAATCTTCTCCAGATGACTTTCTTATGCTTAACCTGATTTATATTATCATCAACCCGTTGTCTTATTAGTCATTGACTCAACCTCCTATGCATGGTGGACTGTCCATACACTTTGTCCATGCATTTTGTCACTGTGGTTTCACTTTATCTTTTACACTTGGTGCTGCTTTGTCTCAAAGATATTTTTGAGTTGATCTTTTTATGATCACTATCTTTTTACCTGTTATTACTGTAATAGCCTACATTGATATAATGTAATCTTTAAATATTTTGATACCTTGTGAATATAAGATGTTGATGATGTTTACTTTTCTTTTCTTTTCACTGCATCATCTATATCACTGTAATCTCATTGAGTAGTTATGCATTGTTTATGGCAAATACTTCATCAACTCACTGTCCTAGTTACTATATAGATGATTGATTGGACTACCATGGTATGGATGATACACACTTACCTCCGATAAAACACAAAAGATAATAGCATGCTGGGATCAATCCTTGTGGGAGCCACATTTTACTCCACATGCTAATTTTGATAGATCAAAACAATACATAACTACACCTATTTTTGCACATGAAGCAAACAGTTAGAAAAAAAAACATATGCATATGATTGATGCATCAGATGATCTTGTTTATTTGTTGGACATGTACAATCTTCTTGTTTGATGCATGTGAAGGATGGTTTATACACTAATGGGTGCATGTACATGTAGTGTTAGGAGCCTTCATTGCTTAGAGAATTTTTTGAATATCGTTGCAATTTTCTCAGATGTAGGGGTTAGAAGTAGGAGCTATGGAGGATGCAAGACAAATAAAAATAGGAGACAAAGAAAAGTAACAAACATTGATCAGTCATCAGGAAATTACTGGCATCTTCCCCTATATGTGCATCCCTTTTCTTTTGTTCATCTATCAGTGTATAAATTGTCTTTCATTTTCATTGGACAAGTTAAGTCTCACAACTTGTGTGAGACAAATATGTACTTTTGAATCAATAAAGATTTCTTTCGAAAATATTTGTTCAATTTTTTTCCATATTGTATGCACTTGTATAAATGCAATATTTTGTTACTAAAACTTGTAACCTTTTTTTATTTTTTAATATTTATACAACTAATTGCAATATAGGGAAAATAAATGTGTAATGTACCTTTCTTTGTTTAAAATCAACAAGCTCTACCTGATTGAGTTGTATTTAAAATCTGGTAACAATTATATGGAACAACAAGCCTCACAACAAGCCTAATATGCTACTCCCCTTCACTTGAAATATGTGTTGGTATGTCAAACCGAGCACCAACTGTTGCAAGTCTATCAACATGCTTATTTTGGTTTTTAAAAGTTGCTTGGATACTAAAACCCTCAAAGCCCTCAATTAGATCCTAAACCCTATGTTTGTAGGATTTGAGAAGATTGTTCTTGGTTGATCTTTGAGTTTTGACTTGATGGAAAACCAATTCACTGTCACAAAAAACTTGTAAAAATTGATGTTCCTTTTTTGTGCGAGTTGGAGACCTTAGATGAGTGCTTCATACTCATCCACATTGTTAGTGCAACTAAATTGAATCCTAAAAGATAAATAATATTTATCCTTGCTTGGAGATACTAGCATTACACCAACACCAACACCAACACCATTTCTATTTATAGAACCATCAAAAAACATCTACCACAATCCCCCTAAGTCTTCTTGAGTTTTTATGAGATTGGGGATAGTAGCATTCTCTTCATGGATGGAATAGGTGCCTAGACTATTCTCCTCCACTTCAACAATAGTTAATGGGTCAAAGTATAAATAATTTCCTCATTCATCCAACAAACAATTAGGTACCTCTTCTATAGGATTTTCAAGCTCATTTATAGAACACTCATCCTTTTGATCATGCAATATAGAATTCATGTTTATTGGACTAGGATTGTAAGGTTCTATATGATCCTTTGTTATGAGATCATATTTGATGGCTGATTTAGTGCCATATCTAGTTCTAAATAGCATGTGATACCAATCAATAGATAAATACCCACCTATCTTAATAGTGAAATCTATAGATAAGCAAATGGAAAAATGAACAGGGAGGTCTATGACCGAAATATCTCACAACACATCACAACTAGGACATGCATGCAAGGACAATTTTAGGTTTTTAATTACTCCTACTATATTGAAAGTAGTACCATCCAATTGTAAGAAAATTATATCCATCGGTTCATACTTGATATCAAGCATGTCAACAATTCCCTTAGGCATAACAAAACTACTTGCCTCAGAATCTATCATCATACAATTGTGCACTATATGATTTCCAATAATTAGAGAAAGATAGAAGGGAAGTGGCTTATTTTTTTTTCTAGAATCCACTTCTTCTTTATGTTATACCAAGCTACTTGATGGAGTAGTCTACTCTTTTTCTTGTACATTACTTCTGCAATTCTATCGTGAACTAGAACAATTGACTGTTGAAGTTTCAATGTTGATTGTCAGATTAAGCATGGATGGTCGAGATCAGATCTCCAGTGAAATTTTAAAACATGGTCATTGATAAAAATTAGAATCATGATTAATGGTTATTGTGTAGCCTTAACACATCGATGATTCCCTTAAGTGAACTTGAGACATCAATCCGTGATGGATTATAATCTAGTGATGCAATGAAAATTTTCCACCTGTTGTTGAGTATGCGTGTCACACAAATGCTCTGTCTTATATTGAACCTAGACCCACCATCACCATCACACATCACGTGAAGGCCTTGGGTATTTTTGAACATAATTTTGATGCACTAGAGTAGTGTGATATCCATTTGATGATATTTATTTGTTGCTCACTATTTGATTCACCATCTCACATCATAAAAAGGCCTCAAGCATTTAACACACAAATTCAATACACTAGGAATCTACGATGAAGATGGAATATTCCCTTGGAATATTATCCCTATCACTTATCACGCAAAGTTCATAGCCTTACAACATGAAATCGTGATGCAAAGATTGTGTACGATAGTCGTTGGATCGTTGTCTATATATCTGAATCGTTAGATTCCCATCACACCACATAAGACCTCCACGAATAGCACTCAAGTGACATCATTCACAACAATGATGTGAATGATGTGTGAAATGATCGTTAGATTTATCTTACATTAAATTTGAGCCATTGAAACAACACGTAGCAAACCAAAGCCTCAGGACCACCATGACACCTGTCGCCTTCCCATGTGCTTGCTGAGATAACAAGGTGCCCACCACCACTACCATGGGGTAGTAGGCTACTTCCAGCTGTCCATTGTTGATGTCATACTCCACCCATCGTGCATCTCACAAAGGTCTTTGCTTCTTGGAAGATAACGGTGATGCATTAGAGGCTAGAAATGGTCGTTGGATCACCATCTTTAAATCAAGGCTATTGGTCACTTGATCATCGCGCATCACATCTTCACACCCTATCATTAGAAACTAAAATGTGATGCAAATGAGAGGGGTGATGGAAAATAACTTCAGTAAAATAATTTTGCATGTGTGTTACAAGCTGTTTTAAAAGGGGGACCTTGTCTAGGTAGCATAAGATTTATAACGAAACATTTCAAACCTAGGGAAGAACAATTGACTCAGGTGAAAATATTTGAAGAACCGCAGACATAGGATTTAGGAAAAATATTCAGATGGGGGGTGATTGGTAAGAAAATAATGGAGGGCCTTGTCAAAACACGACCACACATGACATAAGTTGCAACTTAGCCAATCGAGAATTGGGCACAATACGTCAATACAAAAACATAACAAAAGTGCATGCTCGGACCAGGGAATAGGGTTTAAGAATATGAGAGTTTTAGGAACCCTAACTTGTAGATTCATTACCCTAAATTGGATACAATTGAGGAATTTGAAAACCTCAAAGACCCATACTCATCAGATATAAATGGTGGGCATCCAAGGGTGGCATAAAATATAAACAATGACTTCTAGAAAACTCTCGGGATATATTTTTCTCATAAAGGTATTAAGGTTGATCTTTCAAATGTGAAATATATCATTGATGTGCGTCCACCTTCCAATTTAACATAGCTGAGAAGTCTACAGGGTAAACTACAATCAATCTGCTAGTTCATTGTACAACTAGAAGATAAATGCCAATCATTCCAATACTTTCTTCACAAGGATGTCCCTTTAAAATGGATCAAAAAATGTCTGAAATCCTTTTAGTAAATCAAGGATTACCTATTATCACCACCAATATTGATGCCTCATATTGATTGAAAACCACTTATCTTGTATGTATTAGCTACCTCATCAACACTAGGAGCTCGCTTAGCACAAAATGAAGAAAATGGTAAAGAAAAAGCAATATACTACATCAGTCGTACACTTGTGGGGTACGAGCTCAATTACTCTCCTATTGAGTTTGCATGTCTTTTTGTCACTTTTGAAACACAAAATATTTGACATTATATGTTGAACCTTCAAACTAAGCTGATAGAAAAGACAGATCCTCTAAAGTACTTACTCAGTAAGGAAACTCTCACAAGTAGATTGGTGAAGTGGGTAATGCTCCTTTGTGAGTTTGATATTGATTATGTAGAAAGGAAAGTGATAAAGGGATAGATAATAGTGGATCAACTAGTCAGTTCTCCTACTCTTTAATTTCAACCTCTTGTATCAGAAATCCCCAATGAAGCAATTTTCACATTAGATACATCTACAACATGGAAGCTATATTTCGATAGGTCCTACACTCACCATAGTTCAGGATCAAAATTTTTCTTCATAATACCACAAGGGGATACAATCCCTAAGTCTTAGAAGATATCATTTCTATGCACTAATAAAATTTTTAAATATGAAGCTTTTCTAACAGGACTTAAAGAAGCTATAAAATAGAAAATCAAGCACCTGCATGTCTATGGTGATTCATAGTTGGTTTTCCAACAATTCATTGACAAATATGAAACAAAAGATGAAAAACTTGTGCGTTACAAGAAAATGGTTGAGAATTTTGAAGAATAATTTGATGAAATCATATATGAGCATATTACACGGGTTTAAAATAAAGTAACTAGTGCAAAGGATACCATAGAATCTCTCTTTGGTATACCTAATAATATGCATCAATGTGAGTGCTTGGAGGAACAACTTTTGATCCCTACATTTGATATCCCTAAATTTGAGCTTGTGTACAAAATTGTTGGTTCTGATTCACCCTAGTATAAAGACATACAATTACCTGCATGACCAAATCCTTCATCCTAACCTGTCAAATAATCAATGCAAGACCTTTACCCAACAAGCCTCTAGATATGTTATCATCGTTTATACCCTATACTAGTGCAGTTTAGATAGTACTCTTCTTAGATGTCTCGACGTAGAAGAAGCACAAAATAAATTACATGAGATACACAATAGTATATGTGAAGCTCATTCTAGTGGTCCCACCCTAGCCAAGAAGATCATGAGAACATGATACTACTGGCCAACCATGGTGGTCGCGCCCATAAAAGGATATAGAAGTCACGGTAAATCCTAACCTGGGAATTGGACATTCCAGTAGGAGACTAACATCTTCTTATGGTCGTTCATTTATTTGTCAAACCAGGGAATGTATACTTGAAATGGAGCGGCACTGTATGTGCACTAAGAACCGGTTTTAGCCATAACTTTCTAGAAGTAAATGCTCGAAAGGAATTCTAATTCTGATACAAGGACATGAAGTAAAGTCTTACTAACTTAAACATCACTTAACTAAAGCAAGAATCATAATAACAATTACTAGAAACAAAAACCATGAACTGGTCTTATGCTGCAGGAACAGACACAGGGATGGATTCCTTATGCTGCAGGAACCGTTTAAGACTGAGTTTGCATCAAAGCTTACGGAAATGGAATTCTAACAGATAAATAATAGAAAGCAAATAGTTAACTACAGATACTCACTAAGTGGGCCCCCTTAGCAAGCATCAACCAATTACGTAGGAATAGAACTCAAAACTTCATCAGTTTTTATTCATACTTCTGAATCTCATACATGGTTGTTGCTTGTAAGAAACTTAATGCAAAGTTTTGTTCTTCATTATAACAGTAAACAATTACAATCTATTGTATCTCTATGCTCTAGTCTAAACTCTCTTTTGATCAACCTTGTTCACTCGCGTAGGAGGAACCTTTATTTAAAGAAAAACGACTAACTAACTAATCAACTAACAAAGGAAGCCACGGGTATAAATGCCACCTGAGACGGAGGAACAGACTTCATAAATGCGAGTCTATCCGCTCAACTATCTCAGAGGAAATCTAGAGCTCCACTCCTTCCTAGATCAATGATTCATTGGGTTCTTTCCCAAAGACTCGGACAAAAGAATTTGTGCTTTGAACGACTCCTTCGCTGGTTCGCTAAAGACGGCCTTTTCTTGTGAGTTCTGCTGTGTATTGACTTGTTCATATCAGCTCCAATAACCTGTAGAACACATGGCAACATAGGCACAAGAATGCATGCACTCATAATAGCACGACATTCTTCATTAATCACATGCATTCAATTCATCTTACTTATTCAAACACTACATTCATCACACCAGTCAATTGGGAAGTCAAAATAGGGCTATGATTATAGATAGGCTAAGGTATTTATGCATCAAAAGTATAGGATTTCTTATCATCAAATACTACCCATAAACATTAAAAGTTTGTAACCATAGAGCTTAAACATTCATAAAAAGAGAACAATAGTTTATAAATTTGAAATCATGACATCCAAATTATAGCCATATTATGGGCTCATCATCTACCCCCTACTTTATCCAATGTTGGTCCTTCAGCATTAGTCTTCCTAGTTGTATCTCAGAAATCCATAGGAGTTACATGGCCTTGTAATGCAGTCCCAAATCTGAAGTAAAAACCCCTACAGTTCTGCCATCTTTCATATCTTCTGGCCTCTGTGTCTTCATTGAGCTCTGTGGCATGATAAGGATATAATGGCCAAAGTAAAGTAGGAGGTCTAAATGTTAGTGGCATCCATAATTCAAATCTTTTCTGGAGGCCAATCTGCATGTATCTTTCAGACCCTCTAAGAGCTGCTGTCAAATGCAGGGGACTATGAGGCTCGGACTTCTTCAAACCAACCATCAACTTTTCCCATCTAGTTTTGCTCTTGGAAGCTGCAAGCTTCCAGAATGAATATGGTTGGCACTTGAACTCGTCATAGACTTGTTTCCTCAAATCAAATATCTTCATCTTGGTTGTAGGATCATAAAAACCATATGCCACATAAAACCAGGCCCTCAGAAATTCTTTAGGATCTGTGCTTTCTGATCTCAAGGGAAGAGGTTTTTTTCATTTAGTCTCTTCATAGTCTTCAGATTGCCTTCCATAATTAGCTTCATTTGCTGCCCAGGAAATTAGTGATCTTAAATGGATGTCACCAATAAACAAGAGTGGATTCCACTCAATTTCATCAGGAATTAATAAACCATGCAAATAGAATTCACACATGGAATTCCTCAGCCAATCAGGTGCCATTTGATATGCATCATAAAATTCTCTAGCAGTGGTAGGAACAGGGTCAAGGTCTTTAGAAATCTTTATCCACTGAAACCACTGAAACTGCTCTTTGAGGAACATTGCATAAACTCTAGGTTGTGGCCTACATTCCATAATCTGACCTGCTACCTTCATCATTTTATTCATCTTTTCCTTTATCTCCTGGATTTCCTATTTTTGTCTTTCAATTTCTTTCTTCAACTTCTTCTTCTCTTCCTTCCACAGACTCTGCCGCATTTGAGTTTCAGCTAGAAGGCGAAAACTCAAAGTCTGAAGTGTCACAGGATTCCAGGTTTCCTCAAGGTGCTTTGAGCATTGGGTTAGCAGTGGTTTCTTATATCTAACTAATGTCTGGCATGTTTCAAAAGATAATAGGGTTGCATTGGATGTCCTAGGTTGCTCTAGTTGCTCCTGCTCTTGCTGCAGGACAAACTCTTGTTGCTGGTCAATAGGGGATTCTGATTCCCTATAAATTCTGTCAGCTACCTCAACCAAGTCATCAAGGCTTGGCATTTTCCCCCCATCAGTACGGCCTTGCTGTTCTTTCTCAACTTCCCCTGTATCTTGTTGCATTTCAACAGAAATTTCTGAGGTGTCGGGTGGGAAATTCTCGGATGTACTCTAAGAATTTTTAGGAATGAATTCCTCGGACTCCTCAGAAATGACAATTATTTCTAGCTGGGTAGAAGAGGGTGGGGTAGCCTGATTTTGTTTTCTTGTAGAAGTTCTTCTTGGTAATGCAGTTGAGGTAGGAGATTCAGGGGCCATTTTTCATTTTCCAGCTTGCTTGGGGGTTTGAGAATTGGAAGGGAAAGATGATGAAACCGTGGTGGCATCGGGCGTTGCTGCAAGAGAAAGTCGGGTAGCTTGTTTTTGCTTCTTGGTTTGAGGGTTTTCTCCTCAGGTATGCCCAGGGCTAGATGGTTCGGCTACCTTGGTTTTCCCTTTTTCACTTCTTTTTGTAGACCTAGTTTTAACACGGGTAGAGGGCTCAGTTCTAATGGCTGCAGGACTACGTGCTGCAGGAGAAGCAGGGGAATCTTGTTCAGCTTCTCTACTTGAAGACTCTACTCATTTTGTCTTTTTATTGGGTCTTGCAGGAAATGTTCTTGGAGGCTCAGGAGGCTGCAACCCTTTCTGGGCAACAAATTCTTGCTAGGAAAGGGGTGAAACGTCCCTCAGGGAACGCTCAGTCAGTTTTTTAATGAGGGCATGGTGAGAGACTGAATTGTCTTTCCCTTTTTGGGTTTCACTAGCATTGCGTTCTAAAAGTTCTAACAAATAATTCGGGACATTTATAGCTAATCCATGCCTTATGTGACTTAACAACTTAAAATGAAAAGAGTGCAAAAAAAAAAAGCGTCCTTCGCAAGTTAAGTCCCTGATTATATAGGAGGCATACTCAGAATAGGGGTAAGGTAGAGACACTCTTCTGCACCCTTGCTTTTGAAATTTTCAAAAGTCCGTCACCTGGCATTATGAATTCTGCCTTGGCAGAGATGACATCCCTTCCTGTAGGAAAGTCTTCACCAGCTGCATGAAGATCTGTTATTTCTGCAATCCTTTCCTCAGTAACTACTACTGCCAAGCCCCAAACTGTGGCTTCTCCCTCGGAAAGAGTTCTTAAGAACTCGCAAGCAACCTCATCATCGAAGGAATCGATGCTCAAGAAGTAATTTAACCATCTGCATATGCTAAATGCTTGCATAATCTGAGGGTCTTGTGTCAAGGATTCATGAGCTGCAGGTTCACGACGTACAAGCTGACCACCCATTTTCTCAACTGCTTCAGCTATAAACCCTGAATCTCAAGTCTTCTGAATATTCAAAAACTCTTTTATTTGCTCTGCTTCTCCCTGTTCTGCTTCTTTCTCTTCTTGCTTTACTAGAAATAATGTAAAAACAATTGCATGCAATGATTTCGAGGAACTACTTAACTAGCAGTTAACTTATTGATCTAGATAAGACATGCATTCATTTGGTGATATGTACGATAAAAATTGTTTTCATTGAATGTGGCCATAGCAAAAAGGAAAGAATTGTTTTAAATTATCCCCGCCCCTTACTTAAAATGTGACATGTGTCCACACATGTGGGAAGTATAGGCGAGGCATGCAGAGTAATGATAGAATTGACTGATAGATGTAATGCAATAAAGGAACAAATAAAATTAATGAATGATATGACAAATAGAAAGAATATCGCGTACCTTTTAATAAATGCCTGCGGATGTTGGTAGATTTCACAGCATAATCTAAAATGACGTTTTGGAAAGAAACCATAAATGATCGTGGTATAGGAGATGGATGATGTGAATGGGTGACATAGAAAAGAAGGATGGAATGAGTGATTGATGGTGATGGATAATGATGAAGAAGTTGGCTTTCATACAAAAAACCTTTATTATGGACGTTTTATCAGAAGTCAAAGAGACACTGCAGGAAGAGGACCGAAGCCCTTTGCTACATGAAGATCACTGGCCATAGGAGAAACAAACTGCTGCATGAATTCTTCTTTTGAAGCCAATTTATGGTACAACTGAAGACGGTGCCCATTAACCAATAGTTTGAAGCAGATAGAATCGATTGTCACCAGCTGCACCGAACCGTTATCAAATACATTCTCAATTTCATATGGATCGAGCCACCTTGTTGTAAGCTTACCCTGATTTTCCTTATATCTGGAGTTGTAGAGTAAGGCCTAATCACCAGCTGAAAATCGCTTTGTCTTGATATGGTGATCGTGCCACTTCGCCCTTTGTTGTTGCATTGCTTCAATGTGCTGCAAGGTAGCTTTCCTTATCTCATCCAATGCATTCAACTGGAGGAGGCGTTCTTTTTGCGCTTCAGAGAGATCAATCTGTAGTTGAAGAGTAGTCCTTAAAGTTTTATGTTCAAATTCAATTGGCAACATAGCAATCTTACCATAAAGTAGCTCAAAAGGTATGAATCCTGTAGTAGTTTTTCAGGTTGTCCTATAGGCCCAGACTGCTTCTGGTAGACGGCTGCTCCAATCTTTCTTATGTAGCTTCACTATTTTGGTGAGGATTACTTCTAATTCCCTATTAATAAACTCCACCTGGCCATTTGCTTGAGGATGATATGGGCTTGATTTCCCGTGTCTAATTTTATAATCATTCATCAACGCTGTGATCAGTGATGATATGAATTGAGCTCCCTAATCAATGATGAGTTCCCTAGAAACTCCAAACCATGTGAAGATTTGTTCATACAAAAATTCAACAACTTTGTTGTCCCTGGCATGTGCCATTGCCTTTACCTCCACCCATTTGGTTACATAGTCAGTGCACACCAAAATATAGGATTTTCCATTTGATGGTGGGTCTATAAGACCAACAAAATCCATACCCCACTTGTCAAAGGGGGTTACTACCACTTGAGGCTGCAGAGGCATTTCATCAGTCTTTGTTGGTCACCTCATTCTCTGGTATTTGTCACATTTCTTTGTATATGCTACAACATCTTTGTGTAAAGTGGGCCAATAATACCCTGTATTCAGTACCTTCATTGTTGTTCTTTTAGAGGCAAAATGGCCACCACATGGCTCATCATGACAAGCATGCAGTATGTCATATGTCTCATCTTCCCTCACACACCTACACATGACTTGATCTGGTCTAGTATAGAACAAACAGTCGGCTATCTAGGAAAAGTTGAAACTCTTCTCAATCAACAATTTTCTCTTTTTTGGGGAGAAGTGAGCTAGAATTCTATTGGCTGCCAAGTAGTTTACGATATCTACATACCTTTGGTACGAGCAGCAATATAGAATAGATGTTCATTAGGAAAAGTATCATCAATTACCTCAGATGTGGTAGGTGTAGCTGTTTGAAGTCTTGACAGGAAATCAGTGACCACATTTACTTTGCCTAGCTTGTCAATGACTGTGATATCAAACTCCTACAACAACAGTAGCCACCTTGCTAACCTTCCAGAAATGGCAGGTTTATTCATAATGTACCGTATCACTGCATGATCAATGTGAACAAATACTTGGTAGCCAGTTACATAATGCCTAAACTTATTGAGGGCATACACTACTGCTAGCAACTCCTTCTCTGTGACAGTGAATTCAATTCTGGCCCTTATAGATTCTTCCTGATCAAATAGATAGCATGCTTAATGGAATTCTCCTTCTGTCCTAACACAGCCCCTATGGCATGATCAGATGCATTTGTATGTATGTGAAAGGGCAGAATCCACTTTGGTCCTTGAAGAATAGGTGCTTTAATAAGTAGGTCCTTCAGGTGCAGGAAAGACTTGTCATAGGCCTCAGTCCAGTGAAATTCAGAGTCCTTAATTAATAAGGCATACAATGGACTGGTTATTTTGCTGAAATATTTTATAAATCTCCTATAATATCCAGCATGGCCTAGAAAGCTCCTTACCTCTTTCTGTTTGGTAGGACAGGGTAGATTAGAGATGACCTCAATCTTAGCAGGATCAACCTGTATTCCTGCAGCAGAAATATAGTGACCAAGCACTATTCCCTCTTGCATCATCATGAAACACTTTTGACTATTCAGTGATAGGTTGTGATCTTCACATCTTTGGAGTACTTTCTTCAAGTTTGCTTGAGCTTCCTCAAACGTTGTACCATAAGCAATAAAGTCATCCATATATATTTCAATGCAATAATATGATATGTCTGAGAAGATGCTTATGACTACCCTCTGGAAAGTTGCAGGAGCATTGCAGAGACCAAAAGGCAAGACTGAGTAGGAAAAAGTCCTCCAAGGGCATGTAAAAGTAGTCTTTTCTTGATCCTCAGGAGCAATTTTGATTTGATTGTAGCCACTGAAGCCATCTAAGAATGAGAAATACTTTTTCTCAGCTAAATTATCTAGAACTTGATCAATGAATGGAAGAGAAAAATAATCTTTCTTTGTTGCCAAGTTGAGTTCTCTGTATTCTACACATACCCTCCACCTTCCTCTTTTCTTTGGAACAATAACCAATGGGGAAACCCACTGGCTATCTGAGATCGGGTAGATAAAACCAGCATTTAGCATTTTTTGCAACTCCTCTTTAACAATCTCTCTCAAGGCTGGATTTGTTCTTCTTTGAGGCTGCCTAATAGGTCTGAACTCACTGTTAGTGTATATGCAATGTGTACAAAGTTTGGGGTCTAAACCCTTCATGTCACCATATTCCCAAGAAAAAGCGGACTTATGACTAGTAAGCATTTTAACCATGGATTCTTGTTGCTCACTGGTGAGGATTTTATTGATGCTCATAGTTTTTCCTGTTGCTACCTCAATTTGGGAGGTTAAATCAACCATAGATACTGCAGACAGAAATGGCATTTCTACCTTGTGGGGTAGCAAGGTGTGTAAGCAGTCAGTTTCTATAGGATAATGAGCTGATGTAGGCGAAGGAAGAATGGTCTGTAAGGAACATGGGTTCTTTTCACAATCAAAGTATTTGGTACCATAGTTATTCAGCAGGATATTGAATAGTATATTCTCTTCTTCTTGTTGTGCAATGAAAGGCTCTCTAGTAATCATCATTAATTTGGTCACAAAGTTCACCTCCTCTTCTTCTCCCAAATCTGGCCAAACAGCTTCTTCGGACTCAAGCCGGGGTTGGGCTGGAGAATAGAGGGTAAGCTTCTTTTTGTTATACCCATCAGATATTGTCATGTTACCCGATCTACAACCAATGTAAGCATCAACAGTAGCCAACCAAGGCCTTCCTACTATGACAGGATATCCCCCTAATGATGCCTTAGGAGATAATACCATAAAGTTAGCAGGGTACTCCCAGGAATCCAAGGTGACTACAAGGTCTTCAACTACCCCATCAGGTTTGACAGTTAAGCTATCAACAAGCTGCAATATTATAGGTGTAGCCCTTAGGTCTGAAATACTAAGTTGTACAACCAGGTCCTTTGTCATGAAATTGATAGCTGCCCCAAGATCTACTAAAGCATTCTTAATTTGCACCCCATTAATATTGATCTCCACAACAAGGCTTCCTGGATCAAAATATTTTGGGATGGTAAGCTTTCTTAGCATTAAGTCAGAGAGTTGGCCTATGACATGGATAGTTTGAGGGTCTTTCTTTTTCCTCCCTGGTTTTTTCAGACATGCCTCCTTAATGGCTTTGCTATAGATAGGTACCTCTTTGATTGCTTGGAACATGGGAATTTTCACACATATATGCTTTAGTTGGTCAAGGATGTCAAAGATAGGTTCTTCTTATTTTTTAACATTTTCACCTTCCAACCTTTGTGGAAAAGGAGGGGACACTTCATTAGATTCCTTAGGTAATGATGGAATCTAAATTGGTTCATTTGGTTGGGAAAGGTCATTTGTATCCTCTTCTTGGTCAGCTTCCTCAGATGGAAATTCTAAGATTATGGAAGGAGATGGTATGGGTAAACACAGTTCCTGAACATAAATTGATATTATTCAAGTTGAGAGCATAGGCAGGCTGATGATTAGGATCAGCAAAATAGACTTGCTACTGCTGTTGCTGTGGTTGCTGGTTATTTAGATTGGGTGCGGCCTGAGCCGGTAATTGGGTTGGATTTGGATTAGGACCTTGATTAGGTGTAGAAGGTGGCATAATGGATTGCTGCTGGGGTTGTTGCAGGAAACCAGTGGATGGATTTGACCATTGCTGGCCTCCTCTCCATTGGTTAGACTGCTACCAATTTCCTTGCGGAGGCTATCACTGATTTTGCTGTGGTGGTTGCCAATTCCCTTGTGGGGATCGCCAATGGTTTTACTGGGCATTTGGCCAAGGATTATTCCATTGTTGTTGAGAATATGGACCATAACTTGGGGGGTATTGGTTCTGCCATTGATTATTATATGAACCAAAATTTTGCAAGGGGTCTTGAGGCATACCTTGTCTTGGGGCCAATGACCTGCACTGAGCAACAAAGAACACCTCTTCCTCTCCTTCAATAGTTTTGAACTCGGTAGGAAGATGGTACACCTCCAAATTGGCCACCGATTTGCATCTACAGTCCTTCTTCCTCTATCTGCAATGAGGGCAATATTCAACTAGCATCGCATCAGCTTCTTCCTTCTTCCTTCTAGCTTGCATTGTGTCTAGTTGAGTAGCTACATCATTGATGATGTCTTGCTTTAGGTCAAACAATAGATTAGAGAGTTCTCCTTTTGATATGCCTAAGCCACTTCCTTTGGCAATAAAGGGTCTGAATCCCCTGCCTTTCTTGACACTTGCCCTAGAGTAATTGAGACATATTGTCTTGATGTCATCCCAATTACTTTGGGTAATATCTCCTTCGACCATGAGGTCTAGTGCTTCCATGCAGGTATCATTGACTTCCCTTAGAAAGAGAAGTTTTTTAGACTCTTCATTTAGCTCATGCTGAGTATTTTTCTGCACACTGAACACAAACCTGGAGACATAGTCCTCCAAAGTTTCATCCTCCTTTTGTGCCATCTTGAAGAGGTCGTCTCCTCTCATATCATTTCCCCTACAATGTTCCTTATACTTTCCTAAGAACAATTCCTTCAATTCATCCCAAGTGGCTGTTGGATTGCCTCCTAATCCCATGAACCATCTTAAGGCTAACTCCTTTAAGGTAGAAGGAAACAATTTCATCTTATGGGCATCACTAGTATAATCATAACTCCTACATAAGATGTCAAATTTGAACAAGAAGGTATGAGGGTCTTCTGTAATCAAGCCATAGAACTTTGGGAGCAATGAAGCAGGGATATTTTTGAGATTATTATTGTCATGGAACTCAGGGAGTGGAAAGGGAAAAGTAGGCACTGCCATCCCTGGTGGTGGTGGTCTTGGGTTAGCTCCTGGCTGGTAGATAACAATGGCTAGTGGATTGTTATGGGTATGCAGGTTATTTAGCCATGATGCGAGTAAGTCAATATTATCAGGTATATCAAACAGGTTCAAACTGGCCTCCGAGGAAGAAGAAGATGAAGTGACAAGATCCTGTCCGACATCCAAATATGGTTCTTTTGGGACAATTTCTGGGTCAGTCTTTGGGTGATTTTCTTGGATATATAAATTTCTAGGAAGGAATCTTCCAAATTGGTCTCTTCTTCTATGCATGTAACGGACTTAACTGAATGAAGAATTTTTAAAACTTTGAACACTAAAACTATTGCTAAAAATGGTTAGGACATGTTCTCAGCTTGACACCATCCCCGGCAACGGCGCCAAAAATGGTCGCGCCCATAAAAGGATATAGAAGTCATGGTAAATCCTAACTTGGGAATTGGACATTCCAGTAGGTGACTAACATCTTCTTATGGTCATTCATTTATTTGTCAAACCAGGGAACGTATACTTGAAATGGAGCGGCGCTATATGTGCACTAAGAACCGGTTTTAGCCATAACTTTCTAGAAGTAAATGCTTGAAAGGAATTCTAATTCTGATGCAGGGACATGAAGTAAAGTCTTACTAACTTAAACATCACTTAACTAAAGTAGGAATCATAATAACAATTACTGGAAACAAAAAACCATGAACTAGCCTTATGCTAGAGGAACAGACACAGGGATGGATTCCTTATGCTGCTGGAATAGTTTAAGACTGAGTTTGCATCAAAGCTTACGGAAATGGAATTCTAACAGATAAATAACAGAAAGCAAATAGTTAACTATAGATACTCACTAAGTGGGCCCCCTTAGCAAGCATCAACCAATTACGCAGGAATAGAACTCAAAACTTCATCAGTTTTTATTCATACTTCTAAATCTCGTACATGGCTATTGCTTGTAAGAAACTTAATGCAAAGCTTTGTTCTTCATTATAACAGTAAACAATTACAATCTATTGTATCTCTATGCTCTATTCTTAACTCTCTTTTGATCAACCTTGTTCACTCGCACAGGAGGAACCTTTATTTAAAGAAAAATGACTAACTAACTAATCAACTAACAGAGGAAGCCACGGGTATAAATGCCACCTGAGACGGAGGAATAGACTTCATAAATGTGAGTCTATCCGCTCAACTATCTCGGAGGAAATCTAGAGCTCCACTCCTTCCTAGATCGATGATTCATTGGGTTCTTTCCCAAAGACTCGGACAAAAGAATCCGTGCTTTGAACAACTCCTTCGCTGGTTTGCTGAAGATGGCCTTTTCCCGCGAGTTCTATTGTGTATTGACTTGTTCATATCAGCTCCAACAACCTGTAGAACACATGGCAACAGAGGCACAAGAATGCATTCACTCATAATAGCACGAAATTCTTCATTAATCACATGCATTCAATTCATCTTACTTATTCAAACACTACATTCATCACACCAGTCAATTGGGAAGTCAAAACAGGGCTATGATTATAGATAGGCTAAGGTATTTATGCATCAAAAGTATAGGATTTCTTATCATCAAATACTACCCATAAACATTAAAAGTTTGTAACCATAGAGTTTAAACATTCATAAAAAGAGAACAAGATTTTCTAAATTTGAAATCATGACATCCAAATTATAGCCATATTATGGGCTCATCACATGGAACGTGATGCATATCACTTTTTTAAGAAATGTCACTAGTATCAAATACATTGAGATCTCGTACATGCACCAACATGGGGACTACACCTTATTACATCAATGTGGCCCTTCTCTCAATGGGGACTTGACCTTGTCAAAAAGATACACCCTACTTATGGTATTATCCATAAATTCATCATTACTATAATTGAATATTTTACAAAATGGATTGAAGTCATTCCTATGGCATACATCATTGGTAAGGAAATTACAAAATTTATCCTAATTTACATCATATGTTGGTATGGTGTTCCCGTTTCTATTGTCATGGATAATGGGCATACTTTCAACAACCAATATGTCTAGGAATTATGTGAGAAATATCATATTCAACATCACTTTACCACTCTGTATCCCCAAGGTAACGGTCAAGTGGAGGCATCAAATAAAATTATCATAAAAATCCTTAATAATATTGTCAATGATGCTAGCCAAGACTTGCAAATTCAACTAAACCCAACCTTATGGGCTTACCACACAAGAATATCTACTCCTACAAGTTCTACACCCTAATCCATCATCTTAGCTTCAAAATCCATCCTTTCATTTGAGGTCAAGTTACCATAATTGAGAGTATCTATGCAACCATTCATTAATGATGAAGACTAACATATTTCCAACTTACATGATCTAGAGTTATTGGATGAGATGAAATAATGCATTAGTCCATCTTCAAGCCTACCAAAATCATCTCCATCATAGTGACATCAAAAGATTCTAAGTTTGACAGTTGACATCGGTGACCCCTGAGAGAGGACCCGAAGAATCATCTGGAGCAAGAAAAGCCAAGAAAGTTTGAACCTAACTGGTTGGGTCCCTATATTATCTCTAGCATATGGATCCAATTCTTATCAACAAGATACTCCTGAAGGTGAACCTCTACCTGATCCTATCAATAGCATGCACCTTTGTAAGTACTATACATGACTTTTGAAGATCATATATATCAAAAAAATATAAAAAATAGAAAATAGAAAAATAAAAAAATAAAGAGAAATAATCCATCCAATAGTGAAAACCATTTTCCCAGCGCTTTGGACAAGTACCATGGTGAAAACCTAGAAAATAGTTACAATGTGTGGTAAGTCATTTTCTATACCATCTATCATTATTCTATCAAATTCCATTCATGATAAACTAAGTATAGGCTCCTTCATAATAATACTTTCTCACCCTTCTCATAGCCTAAGAATGGTTTATATTTAGAATCAACCACTTTCCATATCCACCCCTTCCATAATAACTGGTCCTATACTTGACTGGGGGCAATCCCAAGTGTAGATTTTTTGACAGGATCTTTGACATGGTATCAAAGGATATTATCATAATCACCTACCATATTCCACCTTTCATAATACACTATCCATAAGCCATAATAAAATTTACACCCATCAAAATCCATTTTCCATAATAAATTGTCCGTTTTCAAGGATGACACTTTGATCAAACACAAATCAAATATCATAGAAAAAATTGAGCTTAACAA
This sequence comes from Sequoiadendron giganteum, assembly GCA_007115665.2. Taxonomy (NCBI): domain Eukaryota; kingdom Viridiplantae; phylum Streptophyta; class Pinopsida; order Cupressales; family Cupressaceae; genus Sequoiadendron; species Sequoiadendron giganteum. The sequence goes on along the minus strand of CM021102.1, from coordinate 572,473,898 downwards.
ATCATGGAACAACAAATAAAACTATCAAACTAGCCTGCAACCTAGCCGACCAATTACCTACATATGTATCAATGAAATCTACCTATCTTTATCAGCTATCAGTTATCTTATATAGGTTGTTGCATCCTTGAAAAAAGACCATTCATCTTATACGAAATGTTTCATCCTTGAAAAATAGATGTAATCCTTTGAATCCTATCTACAAACACTCATCATTGGCAAGAAGATCTAACTAGTTGTTGACTTGTCTAGTCTAGTTAGTCTTATCTTTTTATTTGATTTATTTTATGTCATGTTCCTACGCTACTCACTGATATCCACAAGTGATTAGAGGAGAGAGGATGGATCATGGTTGTTTCTATTGATTTTTGTTTGTGGTTTGTCTTGATGATATGACCAAGGAAACTAAGTTCCTTATGTGTGATTGGGGTTCCATTTTCATAATAATAATATCTTATGCAAGTTAAAGTTCAACTAACACTTTCTTGCATCAAGGTCAACATTCTTTGTAACTACTTCCTCACATATTCCAAAAGGTCCTATTGTCACTAGTATGAGTTAGAGCACTCCTTGTCTATTATGTCTTAATATTGAGAATAAATACTAACGTCACCAAAGTTTGTCTCAACTTGGTGTACATATATCCACTTGTCCATATATCAAAATATTTAGGAAAATGGAAACAAGTGTTTCTATCACAATTCATGCTTTGGTGTGCATACATCTGTTTGTCACATAATAAAATTTTCTATGGTGATAATCGTACACTAATTAAATATCAAAATCTATCAATCAAACGTCAATTTTGATTTGGATGGGCAATCCATCTAATTGTTCTTCACTTCTTACTAGCCTTCTCTTCTCGCTAACATTTCTTCACAAAGACACAATCATTTCGGTGGTGGGCTATGACACACAAAAAAAAATGCATCAATTGCATCATCCTACATCCATACCCATGTTAGAACATCATAATCACATGCATGTTAGGTCATTTATATTGAACATAAATATTAAAAAAAAAAATTACCTTATATTTTATAGAATCATCATCAATGTGGCAACATATAAAGCTTTACATAGCATGTTATAAAAATATAATTTCATTTTGCATATGGTTCATGTAAACATATTAATCCCATCATAAAACATAAAAAGTTAGACATCCATACATAGAATCATACATTTAAGCATAAAATAATATCGCATGCATCCATCCATCTATAGGAAATCATACACTAGCATAAACATACATAAAAAATCCATATGCACATCATATGGGAACTATCACATAAAAATAGAATGCATAACATTGATCACATCATCGTAAAAACATGCATATAGAAAAAATACACATCATGTAGTCACCACCAAAAATGATGCATCTCATATATACAAAAAATGTGTCATAGTGGTGGAAATTGAAAAATCCATGGCTATTTTTGAAATTCTAAGGCCTTTGAGGTTTTGAAATTCCTCGTTTGTATCAAATTAGGGTTGTTAGGTTTGAAATCTAGGGCTTTCTAAAACCCTATTAACTTAAAAGCCTAGTGTCTTATGTTTGGTCATTGGCATTGTTCACTTTTTGACAGGTCTTCAAGTTACAACTTAGGGGTATCGATGTCATATGTTTCGCATCCCCCTTTTTTCTAGGAAGTGACCCTTTGGTGGCTTTATTAAGTTTCAATCATTCGCCTTCCTATGTCTCTGTTTGACCTTTTATAAAAAAATTAATCAAGTCAAAACTTCGTTGGTCTTTTGATAATGTTCTTATAACTTCATCAAGGGCCACCTTTGTTTTCATTACCTCTCCATTTGCAAATAAAGTTACACCTTCACCTTTGTTAAAATATTATTTATTCATTCACCTAGGCATGACCACCTTTTATGAAAAACCTTGTTCAACACATTCAAAATTGCTTCATTTAAGTTGTTCCATCATTTTCTCTTCATGCATGACATTTTGTTTCCATCTTGTTGGTCTCCAATTTGCAATGTGTGATGGAAGTTTGTCATCTCAATGCTTCTTCTCATTGCAAATTCAACCCTTCAATGCCTAATGCAAGGTGCAATGTGCATTGAGGGTCATGATGGTTCCATGTGGTGAGGTCATGTTCCATCGTGAGGGTCTAATACATACAGTTTGTGCTTCATGGAGACTAAAGCCTTTATGTGATATGCAATAGGTGGAGTGTGACGACAGTGGGGACATGTGGAAGGCATGTATCACATCACTCTCTTCTAGTTCTTCATGGTTTCACGTCATGAAGCTGGAAATCAAACATCGATGTGCAATGTTCCACAATCAACTACTCCGATGAGAGAGGGGTGATCCAACAGTCATCACGTGGGTCATTCACATCATAATTATGAATGATGCCACAATAGGGAAAAGTGCAATGGTCATGTTGTTATGCCCTGCATAACCACCCCATTTTCCTTTTGGTCAAAATGGGTCCCCCTCTTTTTCTTGGTATCTTTTCCTTGTTGTTTTCTTTTGTTTTTTGTCCCTTTGGTTGTTTTTTTTTTCCCTAAGGATTTTTTTTTCTTTCCTGGGTTCTTATTTTCTTTATTTGATCACTGGCGGGTTTCAGATCCCGAACTAGAATTTATCCCTTTTTCCAAAAATTTCAAGTCCATTTTCATTTTTCAATCCCGCGCTTGTTGTTCCTATTAGGATTCAAACTCTGAATCAAACTTTGGCCTTTTTTCTTCTAGAGTCCAAGTCCGATTTCATTTTTCGATCCCGCATTGTTGTTTTCTTTTGGAATCAAAAATCAAAATTAGACATGGAATTTTATTTTAGAGTCCAAGTATGATTTCATTTTCCGATCCCGCATTGTTTTCTTTTGGAATCGAAAATCAAAATCAGACATGGAATTTTTCTTCTAGAGTCCAAGTCTGATTTCCTTTTCGAATCACACACTTGTTGTGCCTGTTGGGATTTGGACTTTGAATCAGACTTTGGCCTTTTTCTTCTAGAGTTGTGCATGCCGAGATTTGGATTCTGAATCAGACCTTGGCCTTTTTTCAAAAGGGTCCATGTCCCTTTTGGTTTTTTGATCTCACGTTGTGTTTTCTTTCAAGATTGGAAATCAAAGTTGGACATGGAATTTTTCTTCTAGGGTCTAAGGCCGATTTAGTTTTTCGATCTCTCTTCATCTTTTGTTTTTCCCATCTTTGGTCTGTTTGAGAATGTGACTTCTAACTTGACCTTTCTGACTAGGGTTTGGGTTCTTGTGTCCATCTCAATTTTTACTTTCCAACCATCTACTGCATTAATTGTGGACTTGTTCACACATGTGAGACTGGTATATAATCATATTTCTCTCATGAATTTGGTCACAATCACATTTATTTTGGAAAAATTTGAGTTGTAAGGATATGTTGGACCATTTTAGCTTTGAGTGATCGATTGCTTGCTAGTTTGAGTCCCCTATTCATCATTCAAGATAGGGTTCACTTTGGTTTTCTTTTTCTTTCATTTTTGTTTGCTTTATTGTTTCTCATTTTGTGTATTTTCTTAGTGTTTTCATTTCATTTCGTTGTTTGCTTCCGTCTTTTATCATTTTTCATTTTCTCCCATTTACACCCTCTTGTTTTTATGTTCTATTTTTGGTCATTTTTCATTTTTATGCTTTCAAGTGTTTGTGTTTTCATGTGGTTATTTTCATGGGGTTTCATCTCTATGCAAGTTTTATGGTTTCCATACTGGTTACTCGACTAGTCCTTTAACGATTAATTTTTGAGTCTCATGAAGTTTCAATCCCTACACCAACCTTTTCAAATGGTCCAAATCCTATATTCATCTCCGATTATGAAATTTGACCCTTTACTTACCACATTTTCTCTTTGGTCTGATTAGAACTTTTAGTTTTGAACAACCCTTGTGTTGGAGGGTCCATGGTTGTTATCATTTCTCGATCTCGAAACCCGTGGGTGTTTTTATCTACATCCTCACATAATTCTAGAATTTGAGGAGCCCTTTTTTTAAGGGGATAAGTCAATTGTGTGTTCCCGATTCTAATTTTTGATGCAGACTAGTATATGGTCCTTTGATTTTTCATAATCATGAACATAATTTTAACATTTGGTTTGTTCAAAAATTATGGTTCTGATTGGACCTAAGATCAAAGGTCAGAGTCCAAATTCCTTTCTCGATACTGACTTTTGATGTGCTCAATGCATCAGTCCTTCAGACTTTCGCAAACCAAAATTCCCTCGTTTAGTTGGTCTAATCAGGGCTTCTAGTCCCGATCAGACTTGAGAACAAAAGTTCTAAGTTCCAAGGTTGATTGTGCCCCTGATATCCAAACATTGTAAGACCTATCAAAATCTTGAATCTTTATCAACCTCAACTAAAGGAGCCAAGTACAAAGTCTATTTTTTATCTTAGTTTTTGACTGAATCATGCACAGTCTTATCGGATTTAAGAGTTTTGATTGGACTACTTTACCAACTGTACTAATCCAAAGTCTGATTTTGAACTTGATTCTCGACAGTGGAAAGTCATTATATTTTGAAGGTGTCCTCTCAGGGTTTGAAGTCTTGATAGGAAATGGTTGTAAATTGATATCAGGAGTAGAGTTTTTTAATATCTTTCATATGTTTTTGATAAATCCTTTCTTTGTTTTCCAAGGTTTAATAAATGTTTGATTCAGATGAATAACTTGTTGTCAAGGAGGTAGAATAGAAATAACAAAGGGGTAAATTTACTAAAATAGATCAAACACCATGCACCATGAAAATACAAGTTTTAAGGGGTTCCACTAATCTCCAAATTCACCTCTAGAGTGATGAAAATCACGGATACTACATTGGGACACATTGAATTGAAGACTTTCAAGTCAGATACTTTCTCAGACGATGCCTCTCCAAGGGCTAAGAAGATAGTAAATTCAGGTCTTGCCCATGTTTCTTCTTTTCCAATCGCTGTTTAGTGTCCAAAATTCATTCTTGTAGCAGCAAAAACAAATAATCCAGTGCAACGCAAGTGCATTGATCCATGGGGGAATGAGATAATTGATTTATCTTCAACTATGATTAGGGGTTTTTTTGAATTACCTCCATATCCTAACTTAAAGACCATAATAGAAGCACATGCAGTTCAACAGTATGAAAATGCTATGAGTTCACACCAGAGGTATACGAACAAAAAGTGGCTAAAGAATAGAAAGAAGTATATTACTAAGCTTTCCACTAAGTTCATAAGATCATATTTTCATTCTGAAGTGGGGGATATAATCACAATGCTGAGTAGAGAATTTGGTAAGGAGAGTTCCCACATGTATGAGGTATGGATGTTCCACTTCATTGATGTTATCCTAAGGGGTGAGTTCTATCTAGATTGAGGACAGGTGGTCTTAGATTCCATACACAACCAAATCACCAAAGTGAAGGAATCAAAGGAATTCTATATGTCTTCATATGTTATGTATTTTGCAAAAAGGTTGGGTAATTTTCCAAGCCTAAATACTATGGGGATTAGAGGAGAAGGATTGGGTTAGAGACAAATCTAGGAATATTATGACCAATTAGAACTCAAGGCACCAGAATTTTTTTTTAAAAGGGTAAATGATGCCTTCCTCTATGCCGTAATTACCTAGATCGTAAATGATGTATCATTTCGATTGAGTAAAAAATCAATGGCATTGGTGGGTGAGTGGGGAAACTAGTTTATTCAGTACCCCAAGTCAACATATATTAATTTATTTGATGGGGTTCCCTTTTTGATGCCTAGGTTTTGTAGTGAGATTAATTTTGATTGATTTCTCCTAATAGATGAAGGAGGTTAATTTAAATTTGTCTAGCAAGCATAAGGTTGGCGAAGTGAAGTATCCTATCAGCTTGGGTTATTATCAATGTCCATTAGTTATGGCTACTAAATCTTCCATTGAAGAGTTGCAGGAAATAAATATGAAGTTATATGTTGGAAGAAAGGAATTTGACCCTAAGGGAAAGATGAATAGTTTATATGCATCCCTCTTCCCACATCACAAGCCAAATATAGAACAATTTTGGGCAGATCTGCAAGATGAGGCTGAGGTGAGAAAGAGGAGATATGAAATATTGATCATCCCTCAAATGTGAGATTTCAAGATCAAGAATGATATTCCTAAAGGAATGTTGGATAATGGCCTAACTCTTGATCCATAATATGATCAAGATCAAGTGGAAACTAAGGCATTGGATCCCATCAATTGGATGGAGAAAGGTGTGTGATATTGATCAAATCTTTACAGTAGTTATGGAAAGGAGCCTAAAATGGATTGATCTCCATCTTACTGAGAAGAGTGGGAGGAAAAGAAAGGATTCCAAAGGAGAAACTTCCTCCTCCTCTTCACCTAAGGAATACAAAAGGCAGAAGAGAAAGACACAAGTAGTAGAAGAAGATCAACCAATATTGAAAGACTTGTCAGAAGTAATGCAAAAGTATTTTGTGACATATATGGTTGCATCAGAAGGAGTAGTGTTAGGGTTGGGTGTACAACCTATAACCACAGTGCACCTAGGAGAAGAGACTGCTGCAGAAGATATTTCTACTTTTCCTTCACAAGGAACTGAAGCATCTATTGAGGAAAGAGAAAATACTCCTGTAATTGTGGTCACACAATCGCCCCTTTCTTTGGATTATGAGGACTCCTCCACATGAAGAAGGAAAGGAAAAAGATGAGGAGGAACATGGGGAAGAGGATGTGGGTTTGAAATAAGGAATTAGTGGAGAGGAAAATATAGACCATGGTCTTACTAAAGAAGAAAAAAAATAAATCTTTAACAATTTTGAGAGACAGGAAACAAAGGAAAAGATTGAGCAAGAAAAGGCTCAAAGGAAAGAAATTGAGGAGAAAAAGAAAGAGAAATAGAAGGCTGAGAGGGAGAAAATAGAATAGGGTAAATCTCAACAATAGATCGAACAAAATAAAGGGATAGAATAGACTCCTCAACATGAACAAACTATGAAAACAACTATAGGATCTCCCACTTGGTTGAAGTTGAACTTGAAAAAGAGACAACAAGTGGTGGCATAGCCTTTGAGCCAAGAAGAGATGATGAAAGAAGTTGAGACAATGAAGCCAAATAAAAATTCAAGAACCATACACTCGACTCGAATGAATGAGGCAGGGAAGTTGGTGGTAATAATTTCCACACCAATAATAGATAAGGATGATCATGAGCTTCAAGCATCAGATTACCAAATGACAATAGCTAATTTTGGTAAGCAAACCCGCAACCAAAAAATGTCGTTGCTTGACCTAGAAGCTTGCTCAACCAAATCTAGAATGGAGAAGGATAAGAAAGAAAAGGATGAGTTGAAAGCACAAGTTGAAAAAATGAAAAGGTTCATTAAAGATCTTGCTTCTCCCATTTCAAAAAATCCATCTTCATATGAAGTGTTAGTATTAATAAGCAAAAAGGAGGTTGAGGATCTCATTAGATTAAAGATGAAAGCTCACATGTTTAAAAAATCAATGGAGCAACTAAAGGGTGAGATGGATGAACTCCTTACTACTAGATACAAGTGATATGAAGAAGCTTTCCCATTGGTAGAATAATTAGAAACATATGCAAAGTGTATGTGAGCAGAAGAAGAGAAGTACAGAGAATATTTGAGAAAGTTGAAGGAGGTAAGCAAAATGAGGGTTAATGAGCTAAGCGAGTTAGAGATTTCGAAGGATGAAAGTCCTAATTTTGTGGAAAAATGCACCAAGGTAATATTATTTCACATGGAATTGTTGATAGAACATAGAATAATATTACTCAAATTACAAAAAGATATACCTCAAAAAACAATAGTATTTGAAGAAATTGTAACTACTATCACTACCCAAGATTTAATCCCGAGTGGTAAGATAGGTACCTTACAATATATAAAAGATGCTTGGTACAGGAGGCTAGATAGTATGATAAATGTTGAAAATTTGAAGAAAACATCCTCAATAGGTTAATGGGAATCAAGTCTGATACTCATTGTGCTAAGAATGATATTAGCATACTCAAGGATACTATTGCAGTAGCTACACATAGATTTTTTTTAAAAAAAATCAGGTTGGATTGGGTAGATGGGCCATATGAGGATGTACTAACACAAGTGTTACCCAATTATGAAGAGTATAAGAAGGTGTGAGAAGATAAAGTTCAAGTTTTGAATAGGGAACATGTTATTTTGACCAAAATAAAGTCAAATATGCAACTTCTAGAGTAGTTCATATAAAGTAGAAAGGTGATGCAATTGAACTAAAGGTAACCTCCAACATATTTAAAAGAAGGCACTACTTTCCCATGCATCCAATTTCCATCAAGTGTTCACTCCAGTTCTGCCTAGGCATCCCTATAATTATGGATCTACATGTTGGGCGCCTTGATTTTTAGGATTGCATGTTATGGGTTTTGGAGGGAAATTTTGTTGGAACACAACAATCTACTAAGAGGGGGGGGTGAATCAGTAGACCTTAAAATTTTAGCATTCTTTATTTTTTTTTGTGAAAACTACTTTCTTTAACCCTTAATGTGTAGATATTAATCATGTGGTACAAAAATATAATCAAGCACACAAGACATCACATAACACATGATATACGTGGCAAACCCAAGATGGGAAAAGCCACAGTGAGAAATGTTGCTAGGATCTACTATCCTAATCCAACCTCACAAGTAATGAAGTTTAGTTAGAATATTTTAGGGCACCAACCCAAGGAAGCATTAACTCCCTGATTTAGGAGCCCCAACTACAAAGAGACACCAATCCCCTACTTTGAGCACCAACTCAGTAAAAATGAGGCTATAACCTCTTACAACATTACAAGCTCAAATATGCATATAAATGGTTCTACATAAACCTGAGATGCATCACTACATACAATATATTATTGCACTTACTATAACTTACACTCTATTGTTGTAGCTGCACTATTAGCAACACATGCCTCTGCTCTATAGTCTCCTTTTCTTTGCACTTTCTTCTTTACTACATTCTCAATTGTACTTCTCTTTGTTCAACACACAGTGCACTCATAAACTTCTCACTCTTCTTCTCACTTCTTAATTAGACACATAGACAATACCTGATTGTATTTATTTTTTACCAATCTGTAATTACTACCTCGAGATCCACTTCATTGTCTAGATCAACCCTAGCATCATATTAGGGTTTCCCTCGCTTGCAAACTTCACCAACAAGATACCTATTCATCGAGCTACACACCACCATCAATACATCTGATAAATTTAATCAGATATCACCATACCTATGCATCGAGACATACAACATTTAATTTAGTTATAGATAATTTCCCTTCATTCTCTTTGTTAAACCCTAAAATCTAATTATGCATTCAATGCATTCTTCTAATTATTCGATCTAATCTTGATTCCTATCTCTGTGATCACCTTTGTAATTTGTGCCACTATTTTGTGAATCAAATCTCATTTACATTGGTCATTGGGTGCAGTTGGACCAATTAATTTCTTCCCCTGTGTCGGTTTCAAGTCGAAACCCTGTTCACATAGACTTAGTCATTTGAGGTATTCATCTTTGAATCTAGGATATCGATCTCTTTCTTTGCACCATTATCCATTGGCTCTCGTTCATCATCATATCTTTAAAACATAGCCATCAAATCAATTACCTTTAAACATACGTCATTGATTTCCACCGATTGATGATCACTATTAGATCAATCACCAAACAATATACATTGTAGATCTCCTTATACACTACTTGCCATATGTGGGTTCCACTAGGACATGTGTCAAAAATCTGTTCATCTCACGAGCTTGAAAATGGGCCACACAAACCTAGTAGGGTTAGCAGGCTACTGCCATTTATCATCCATGCCATTGCCACATTACTCACAACAACGATGTGAGTTGTTATGTCGATCAAATCTTCTTCTGCCACTTGAAATCATGCGTCATCATTCACCATTATCACCTTCACTTCTTTCTTTGTTGGGTCCCATCATCTTCATCGATGGTTAATATCTATCCACCATGGATTAATCTCCACCATTCCCCACTGACCCAGCAGGTCTTTATCGGGCCCCACCAATATTCTAGCAGGGTGTGTGGGCTTCTGCCATCTATCCATCATGACATCACTTTCCACTAGCTAAAATTGTTTCCTTCATATGCATCGATGGTCAATATCCGCCCATCATGGATTAGTCTCCACCACTCTTCGTTGAACTCGTGGGTCTTGAGCGAGCCCCACTGAAATCTTAATGGGGTTTGAGCACCGTCTGATCTTTTTCGACGTAACCATCGCTGTCGATGAACTAAAGATAAATATTTGCATGATACTTAAGAAGTATAAACCACATAAAATATTTTCTCAACCAGTAAATGCAAGGTGAAGGGGACGGTCACCCTCATGACTTCAAAGGCTTAACTAGTACCTTAAGCAACCTGCAACCACCTGAACCAGTCAACAACAAATTAGAAGACCTTTCTGCACCCATGATTGCAACCCTGGGGATTAACTAGTAAACCCTAATTCTAGTTGAGAGGAAACATAATTCATTTTTGAGAGTGTTATACATCCTTTGGACGTGCACATTACATTTCTAAGAAGCTTTCAAAAAACCCATATCAAATCTTGTCTTTGATTTCTCTTTAGATGCATGGAATAACACTTTGCAATTTCATGACAACAATGTACCACATTAAGCAACATTTTGCAATCTACAAATCTTTCCTGAGCCAGATCCTCAACATGCCATGATGCTTTTTGGCATCAATGACATAACTCCCTTTTCTAGGATCAGTTCCATCACAATCCTGATCCCCTTTTGACATCAATGACAACAATATGCCAACAATCTCCCCATTTTTCATTGATGGAAAAACTGAATGCTTAACTTGTTATCACTTGTGCTTGTTCTGACCAATGGTGGATAGTCATCTGAGCTCACATCTCCTTATCTCAACTTTCTCCCCCTATCTGAGATACTTGAGCATTACATACTTTCTCCCCCTTTGACATCAATGGCAAAGGGTAGACTCCCCCTAACACATTACTCTCCCTTTGAAAGGAAATTCAAAGAGAAATGGGAATCTGGAATAATACAACCATCAAGTCATTAGAAATTTTTAAAACCACTAATACCTTACTTCATCTGTCCTATCCGCTTCTAGGGATGATTAAAATATTCATGAAACTCCCCCTGGACATGTACCCCATCACTATTAACTAGTGATATATTGTGGGAGCAATAACTCCTATTTTTTGCCTCAAATATTCAAATTTCTCCTTAGGAAAAGGCTTGGTGAAGATGTCAGCTACTTGTTCCTTTGTGGGGGCATACTCCATACTAACTTCCTTATCAGAAACTTTCTCTCTTATGAAGTGATAGTTAATGGATATGTGCTTTGTTCTAGAATGAATCATTGGATTCTTTGATATTTTTATGTCACTCGAATTATCACAAATAATTGAAATGGGTTCTTTATACTCTACCTTGATGTCCTTGATTATTTTCTTCATTCATAGGACTTGAGTGAAACATGTTTTTTCTGCCACATACTTTGTTTTAGCAGTGGATAGAGTGATTGATTCTTGTTTCTTGCTCATTCAAGTAACTAACTTGTTTCCCAAAAATAATGCTCCTTCACTGGTTCTTTTCCTATTATCCACACTTCCTACCCAATCAACATCTGTATATGTAGTTAGAATGAAATCCTCGATCTTGGGGTACCATAACCCATAGTCAATAATAATCTTGATGTATCTAAAAATTCTTTTCACTGCATTGACATGTGACTCTCTAGGTGTTGCCTAAAATCTTGCTACTAGACATACCACTTGCATAATGTCTAGCCTTGATGCAGTTAAATACAACAAGCTTCCAATTATTGACATATACACTATTTGATTTGCCTCAGGTGATTCATCTATTTTGCTTATCTTGCAGCCAGTTATCATGGGGGTGCTAACCGATCTGTTGTCTTTCATGCCAAATTTCTTGAGCATTTCCTAACATACTTAGTTTGAGATATGAATATCCCATTATCAATTTGTATAATTTCCAAACCAAGGAAAATCGACAATTCTCCTAACATTGACATCTCAAATTCATCTTGCATGTGTGTAGAAAATATTCTACATAGCTTATCACTGCTACCACCAAAAATGATGTCATCCACATAAACAACAAATATAGTAATCTACTGACCTTGAGATTTGAAATATAGGTTACTGTCTGCACATCCCTTTTTGAATCCTTGTTGCTACAAGTACTGGTCTAGTCTTGAATACCATGCTCTAGGTGCTTTTTTTAGACCATACAATGCCTTTCTCAATTTTCAAACATAATCATCATCCTCTAATAGCTAGAAACCTTCTAGTTGTTCAATGTAAACTTCCTCTTGTAGATTTCCATTTAAGAATGCAAACTTGACATCCATCTGATACACTTTGAATCCTTTATAGACTAAAAATGAAAGAAACATTTTAATTGCTTCTAGCCTTGCTACAGGTACAAATGTCTCTTCAAAATCAATGCCTTCAACTTGTGCACACCCTTTGTAGACTAATCTTGCTTTGTTTCTTACCACTGCTCCATCTTCATTTAGCTTATTTCTAAACACCCACTTGGTGCCAATCACATTTTTCTTGGAGGCCTAGGTACCAATTCCCATGTTTTATTCTTTTTGATCTGATTTAACTCTTCTTCCATAGCTTCTATCCAATTTTCATCCTTGCTAGCTTTAGAAAAACTTTTTGGTTCAATTTGTGACAAGAGAGAAAAATTTACTTGTTCTTTATTCTTTGCAATTCTCCTTCTGGTTTGAACACCTTCATTTTTATCCCCAATTATTTGATTTTTTGGATGGTCCTTTTGAACATACTTTGTAGTGGCCTTCTTAACTTCTATTTCCTCAAGTTCTTCATCATCATTTAATATATTGTCTTCAAAGTTTGATGCATCATCAAAATTTTCTTGATCAGACTTGATATGTTTTATACTTTCATCAATCTTCACATTGACACTTTCCACCATCTTGTCTAGCCTTTTGTTATAGCATTTGTAGGCTTTACTTTGAGTGGAATATCCTAAGAATATTCCTTCATCACTTCTTGATTCAAACTTTCCCAAATTTTCATCTTCTCTTTTGAGTCTACCATACCACAATTCATAGGGAGTAATATCACTATGTACTCGAATTTGGACTCTATTCAAAATGTATACAACAGGGTGGATTGCTTCTCTCCAAAACATATCAGTTAATGTAGCTTCTTTTAACATTCTTTTAGCCATGTCTTGCACAACTCTATTCTTCCTCTCTACCACTCCATTTTTTTGTGGAGTTCTTGGTGCCAAATATTGTCTCTTAATTCCATGTGCCTCATAGTAATCAACAAATTCACTAGATATGAATTCTCCTCGTATGTCTGAACTTAAACATTTTATCTTTCTTCCTATCTCCTTCTACACCATCTTTCTAAATATTTTGAATCTTTCAAATTCTTGTGACTTGTCCCTCAAAAATGTTACCCGTGTCATCTTGGTATTCTCATCTATTAGCAGCACAAAGTATCTTTCTCCTTTCAGTCCTCTTGTTCGTGTGGATCCACACAGGTCAGTGTGAACTAGTTGTAAAGGATTTGTGGTTGAGTATCCTTTAGTTGGAAAGCCAGTCTTGGTTTGATTTCCCTGTTGGCACTCTTTTCATATGATTTTTGCAGGCTTAGAAACTTTAGGCATATGTCTAACTAAACCTCTTGAACTCACTTTCACCAAGTTATCAAAGAGAATATGGCCTAGTCTTTTGTGCCAAAGTCAACTCTCATCAACTTGTCCCATCAAACAGGTTTGACCTTTTACTTCAACAAGGTTGTAAAGGTTGTAGTCGGTTATCAACCCTTGTGCAAATATATTTCCATTCTTTATGATCTTGCAACCTTCTGAATCAAATGTGACCATATAACCATTGTCACACATTTGTCTCACACTAAATAGATTGTGCTTTAGTCCTTCAACATACAAGACACACTTTTTGGAATTGTTTCCATCTAAGCTTAAGATGCCTTTACCACAAATTTTGACTGAGCTGTTATCACCCAAACTCATAGATCCTCCATTGCAATTATTGAGTTTCATGAACTTAATCTTATCTACAGTCATGTGTTTGGGGCAGCCACTATCTATCACCCATAGATTTTGCCTCTTGGTGTGCATAGCTATTTGTGCAATCAATGATTGTGTGGAGCTTTCTCCTTTTTCTTTCCACTCTTTATTGGTTTTCCTTTCTGTCTTTTCAACTATCTCCTCCTTATTATATGCCTCTTTGTTTGTCTTAGGAGGTAAGATCTTCTTTCTCTCATTCTGAACATTTGGTTTTGTAAACTATGTTCTACAATTTTTTTCTATGTGACCAAAGTTATTACAGTTATAGAAGATTATATTCATGTCAAGTAAAGGATCAAATGAATTTTTGCTTTCAAATTTTCCACTCCTTTTAGGAATGATTCTACACTCCCTAACCCTATGACCAAACTGATTACATGAATAATAATATCCATAGAAATATGTGGAATACCTGGTCATGGTATTTAGTATTGGAGGAGGAAGTTTGGTGTGCATCCATCTTCTTGAGTTTCTCACCTTAGTAAACCCATCAACATCAGTCCTCTTGAAGCTTTTCTTGTTCTCTTGGCGAATAGGATCTAATTGGTTATCCTTCTTGTCTACAACAAGCTTCTTTTCATCTTTGGTTTTCTCCTTCTCTATAGATTTCTCATTGCATCCATTTTCCTTGATAGACTTGGACTTTTATTTTTCTCTAAACCTTTCATATAGCTTTACAGAAGCATCAACAAAGGATCTTTGTCCTTTTTCTAAACCCAAACCATATTTTTCTTTGTTTGTGGGATTTTGAGTGCTTAGTAATTCATTTAAAATATTTGACCCTCCTTTCAGTTTGAGTCCTTTCTCTATTTTTTCTTTTTCCTTTTCAAGATCTTCTTTTAGAGGAAAAATCTCTTCTTCAATCTTTATGCATCTATCAACTTCAGCTTGGAATCTGGATTGAATCACATCTTCTTCTCTCTTGGCTTCTTCTAACTTCAGCTTCAAATCTAGCACATTCTGGGTAGATTCTTCTAGTTCCTTGCTTAGTTTATCTGACTCTTTTTGAGAAACTTTATTTTTCTTCTTTTTCTCCCTTTTTAACTTCTCAATCTTATCTCTGAGATCGTCTATCTCATCTAGATCATAGATAATTTCTCCTTCAAGATCAACTAGACCTTCTTCTTCACCCTCTTCAAGAAGATCTCCAATCTTTTCATTCTTTTGCTCCTTAGATTCTTTTTCCATAAAGAGAAACTCATGGTTTCTAGCAATAAAGGCACAATTTTGTTCATCATTTGAACTATTAAAATATGATACATCACTATCTTCTTGGATATATAGACTTTTCTTTTTCTTTTGAAAGTTTCATTTATTAGGGTAGTAGGGTTTCTTCATCTTATCATCTACCTCTAGTTTAGAGTTTCCTTTCTTATTGTAAGGAAATTTAGCAACGAAATGAACTACTTTACCATATTCAAAACATTTAAAGGGAAACTTACCTTTGTACTTTTCAGACCCTGTTCTTAGTCTTCTGATGAATTTTTCCTCCTCTTCATCAGTATCATCATCATCAGATGGAATCAGTTCTGCCTTATTTTTCTTGGGAGAAATATCCTTCTCCTTGTTAATAGTCTTGAAGGCAACTTCTTTCCTAGAAGGTTCTTCATCTCTCATCCTCATCTCATAGGCTGTGAATATACCATGTAGCTCATTTAGAGCCAGCTTGCCAATTTCTCTCCCTTCTTCTATAGCTGAGATCTTAGAGTCATACTTGTATGTCATTGATTTGAGAAATTTCAATACAACTACATCCTCTTTCATCTCTTCTCCATGTCCCTTGATAGATTTCACAATATCATTAACTCTCTTTAAATAGTCTATAATCTTTTCATCCTCTGTCATGTTCTTAGACCTTCAAATCTACCTTTCAGTATTTGCAGCTTTGCCAACTTTACTTTGTCATCTCCTTCATAAATCTTCTTTAATGTATCCCAAACATCTTGTGCATTTTTACAATACATAAATTTGTTGTGCACAGACCTAGATAAACTGTTAATAATAGCGAACCATGCCTTTTCATTGTTCTCAAAGTCCTTTTTAGCTGTAGGATCGGTAGGAGGTGTGGAAAATGGTGTTCCCAATTACTATTGACATCTAGACATCAAAACCTAGGGATCTCAAATTCCCTTTCATTAATGACCTCCAATAGGCATAATCTATTCCATAAAACTTAGGTGGCTTGGTTGAGGAAGAGATTTCTTGATTGGTCATTTGTGTTCACAAATTCAAGGACCTACCCGGTCTGATTAATCTTCTCCTAGGGATCCTAGGGCTCTGATACCAATTGTTGGAACAAAACAATCTATTAAGAGGGGGGGGTGAATCAATAGATCTTAAAATTCTAGCCTTCTTAAAACCTTTTTGTGTAGACTACTTTCTTTAACCCTTAATGTGCAGATATTAAGCATGTGATACAAAAATATAATCAAGCACACAACACATCACATAACACATGATATACATGGAAAACCCAAGATGGAAAAAGCCACGGTGAGAAATGCTGCTAGGATCTACTATCCTAATCCAACCTCATAAGCAATGAAGTTTAGTTACAATAGTTTAGGGCACCAACCCAAGGAAGAATCAACTCCCTGATTTAGGAGCACCAACTCCAAAGAGACACCAATCCCCTAATTTGAGCACCAACTCAATATAAATGAGGCTACAACCTCTTGCAACATTACAAGCTCAAATATGCATATAAATGGTTCTACATAAACCTGAGATGTGTCACTACATACAATATATTGTTGCACTTACTACAACTTACACTTTGTTGTTGTAGCTGCACTTTCAACAACACATACCTTTTCTGTACTCTCCTCTACTTTGCACTCTCTTCTCTACTGCATTCTCAACAATACTTCTCTTTTTTCAACACACAATGCACTTACAGACTTCTCACCCTTCTTCTCACTTCTCAATTTGATACATAAACAATACCTGATTGTCTTTCTTTTTCACCAATCTGAAATTACTACCTTGGGATCCACTTCATCGTCCAGTGCAGCCCTAGCATCATATTAGGGTTTCCCTCACTTGAAAACTTCACCAGAAGGCTACATGTTCATCGAACTACACACCATCATCAAGACATCTGATAAGGTTAATCAGATGTCACCATACCTATGCATTGAACCATCCAATACTTAATTCAGTTACAGAGAAATTCCCTTCATTCTCTCTATCAAACCCTAAAATATGATTATGCATTCAATGCATTCTTTTGATTATTTGATCTGATCTTGATTCTTGTCTTTGAGATCACCTCTGCAACTTGTGTTGTCATTTTGTGCATCAAAACTCATTTACATTGGTCACTGAGTGCAGCTGGACCAATTAATTTCTTCCCCTATGTTGGTTTCCAGTCAAAAATCTATTCACACAAACTTCACCATTTGAGATCTACATCTTTGAATCTAGGTTGTCGATCTAAATATTCATGCCATGATCCATTGGCTCTCGTTCATCGTTGTATCTTTAAAACATAGTCATCAAATCAATTACCTTTAAACATTCATCGTCGATCTCCACCGACTAATGATCACCATTAGATCAATCATCAAACAATTTACATCGTAGATCTCTTTATACCCCGCTTGCCATATGTGGGTCCAATAGGACACACATCCAATATACGCTCATCCCGCAAGCTTGAAAATGATCCCACACAAACCTAGCAGGGTTAGTGGGCTACTGCCATTTATCGTCCATGTCATCACCACACAACTCACAACAACTATTTGAGTTAGTATGTCGCTCAAATCTTCTTTCGTTACTTGTTGTCACGCATCATCATTCACCATCATCACATTCACTTCTTTCTTTTTTGGGTCCCATCATCTTAATTGATGGCTAATATCTATCCACCATGGATTAATCTCCATCATTCCCTACTAACCCCGCGGTTCTTGATCAGGCTCCACCAATATTCCAATGGTGTGCGCAGGCGTCTGACATTTGTCCACTGTGACATCACTTTCCATTATCTGTAATTGTTGCCTTCATATGCATCGATGATCAATATCCACTCATCATGGATTAATCTCTACTGCTCCCACTGACCCCATGGGTCTTGAGTGGGCCCCACTGAAGTCTCAATAGGGTTGGCAGGCATGGTTCGATCTTTACCGACGTAACCATCACCGTCTATCAACTGAAGACAAATATTTCCATTATACTTATGAAGTATTAACCACATAAAATATTTGCTCGGTTGGTAAATGTAAGGTGAAGAGGTCGGTCTTCCTCACGACTTCGAAGGATTAAGTAGTAACTTAAGCAACTTGTAATCTCCTTAACCAGTCAATGATGAATTAAAATACCTTTTTGCACCCATGACTACAACCCTAGGATTTAATTAGTAAACTCTAATTCTGATTGAGAGGAAACATAATTCATTTATGGGAGTGTTATACATCCTCTAGACCTGCACATCACATTTCTGTGAAGCTTTCAAAAAACCCATATTAGATTTGGTCTTTGATTTCTCTTCAGATGCGTCAAAGAATACTCTGCAATTTCATGACAACAATGCACCACATTGAGCAAAATATTGCAATCTACACATCTTTGTTGAGCTAGATCCTCAACATACCATGATCCTTTTTGGCATCAATGACATAACTCCCTTTGCTAGGATCAGTTCCATTGCATCCCTGATTCCCTTTTGACATCAATGAAAAAAACATGCCAAAAAATTTAGTTTACAGTTTCCTATGTATTGTATAATTCCCTCATTATAAAGGTCGACGAATTGAAGATTGGCAGTCCTTAGCAAAAACTCTTTTATGATTTTTTTTGCAATTAGTTAAATTTTATGAGGTACTTAGTTTTAGTTGTCATATCAAAGACAATGGTTTTCGTGCACCAGTGGATTATGTTGGGAGTAATTTCTACTTATTTTAATAAAATCAATAGAAGGAGTCGAATTAAAAACCATCTTTGGGTATCATTGTGAATGGTATTTTCCTATTTCATTGATTTGTAATTCTATGATGAGTTAATCAATATAGTTTTTATGAGGTTTATTCTAGTTAAAGGAATTGTAAATATGCTTATTAAATCTACACTATGAATGAATAAAATTGTGTAATCTTAATGATTTGTTTCATTTATTAGTTTAACTTTAAAATATTATTAGAGAATTGCATGTCTAGATGAAGGAATGATGTTTATTCACGCTTTTTGTTTTGAAACCCTTGAGATATATTTTTTGTTTATTTAAAAATCTAATGTTAATTTAGACCTTTTGAAATCAAAATACCCAGTTTGTTACCATTAACCAGTAGGCCCCTTGAATATTATAGTCATATTGACCACTAAGTAAAACAACACAGTTGTGAACCAACCACCGAGACCTTGGAAGATAGTTTCTTTTTTGGTTAGTTATCGTTTTTAGGAGATAAGATATTTATATCTTACCTACATGTTGTTGTGTCAATTTGGCCATCAACAGAATTAGCAGTAGAAGGAGGGACTCTTAGGAATCAAACTAGAGAAACTTGGGTCTTTTTTCTCTTGAGAGGTTTGAATGAGTCTTGAGATCAACTCCTCGCAAGGATCCACTTTTTCAACTTCAATTTCCTATTCGAACCAGAACCATTCATGGCAATAGAGTTCCACCACCATTTACTCCACCCAGATTTCCACTCATACCACAACTACATCAACCCAATCCACCTCCACCAATGGAATTTTTTGCAAGAAATCCATCACCCTTGGGAACCATTCCAGGGGTATTCATGATATCTCAAAAAACCTAAAGCAATTTTCCCCTAGATATGCCCATGGGGAATCACAAAGTGTCGAAGAACATATCCAAGCATTTAAAGATGCATGCATGAGAGCTTGAATAGAACACCATGATGTAGCTTGCAAGTTTTTCCCATATTCACTAGGGGATATGGCTTACAATTGGTACTTGAACTTACCGACTGGGTTCACTACTAGCTAGGTAGATTTAGATAATTCCTTTATCAACCATTTTCTTGTTTATGTAGACTTCACAATCCTCTACCATTAATTTTCCACTATCAGGAAGGAACCACATGAACCATTACCCTTATTCAAAACCTAGTTCCAAATGATGTATGGAAGATTGCAACCACCCTACGTGGTCATAGAGAACATCACAATTCAGGCATACCTTAAAGCCATAGACCCTTTAACTGATCTTTTCGTACAAAGGACTTACCTAGATGCAGACATCGATTCCTTAGCCAAAGTATCCCATCTCTCTATCAAATTGAAAAAATAAATAATCCCTCAACCTCAAAATATGGGAGGTACATTTCCCTCATTGGGATATTCTAGGATGCCTAATCAAATGACTATGACTAACAATGTGATCGCCAATGGAACCCAGTTGATGAATATTGTCCCAAGAATGTCTAATTCCACTTATGGGCCATTCGCTGAGATACATCCCTCACCCTAGTTATCATGGCTTCCTAATGGAAATAATCACACTCCAACCAACATAACATAAACCTCTGGGATTATAGATTTTCTTCAGTAACATCATCCTCAAAACAACTTAGGAAGACATAATCCTCAAGTAAATTTGCTAGCAACACAACAAAGCAACCAAACTGGGACTATGATAGACAATGAATAGACTACGCATTTATCATTAGAGGTGGAAACATTGAAGAAAAATATATCCCAAGTTACAAATGAGATGGCCCAACTTAGACTCAACCCTTTGCGGAATCAAAACTAGAACCAAAATCAGGGGGCTTACTAAAATAAAAATAACTATCTGAGCCAAAATAATAATTAGAATCAACTGAATTTCCAAAATCAAAATAGAGGATACAATCAAAGGCCTTACAATAGATAGTGGGATACAATGCCAAATAACGATGGGGTCACAAATAAAAACCAAGCTAATGATGATCAAACCCACACTACCAATATATAAGATTTAAACTTCATGACCAACTGGTGTAGGCTGCATGATATTGTTCCCCATGCTAAAGTGAATTTCCAGAAGATGGAGAAAATAGTCATGATTCCAAATTTTCCCATGTCAATTCTAATAAGAGTAGCAGGATTTTAGATACTACCATTGCTTTTGAAACTTTTGATGATTGTAATTTTCCTTTACATGAAGAGAATAAGCCTAAAGCTGATAATTATGATGCTCAAGCTTTCCAATCCAAATGGGCTAATTTTGTAGGAATCAAAATAAGGGGCCACTTTCCACTTCCATCCCCCCCTGCTAGTAGTCTAATGCCTCCAGATCATATAGCAGATACAAAATCCTCCACCACCCAAGCGACCAACCAAAGGTCCCAATAGAGCAAATCCCTTTTCCACTCCCAAACAATAGTACAGTAATAATATGGATCGTGACTTGATCAAAGAAATGTGAAATTCTATGAACTCCCTATCTATATTCGATGTTTTGAAATGGTGTCCTTCCCAACATGAGCTTGTGATGAAATATTTAGCTGAAAAGGATCATTTGAAAGGCAAAGCTAAGGTAACTCTCACTGCAAATATGAATGCAGTTATATAGAGGGAAGATGAGAGTTCCTCCTTTCTTTCCTATCTAAGGATTTTTTGGAAAAACTTACATAGTTTCCCAATAGAATATGGGGCCTCGAGCAACATCATGCCATATTCTATCTCTAAGAAACTAGGCTTAACTCCAATCCAAACCCACAAGAAATTCATATAACACAATAAAACTGAAGTGAATGTGGTACGAGAATTGAAATACATACTCGTACAAATTGGATTAGACCATAGGATCCAACAGTATATTGACATCCAATTTCTTAACATCCCTAAGATGTATGGTATGATCTTAAGCTGAGATTGGGTGAAGACCTTAGGAGGCTATCTCATGTTAGATTTCTCCCATATGTGGCTGACATGGAAAGGTGTGACTACCGAGATTAGGATTGAGAGCAAGCCTCATTTGAAACATATGATAATGGAATATAATTGCCCTAATTAGGTCACCTATTTTGAGACTAAGTTGGGGGTTTATAGAATTGATGAGATCTTGAAATTTTCACTAGAAATTAATAAGCAAACCCCACCACCTTTAGAAAATGATGAATGTATGGCTTCCATCAACCAGGACGTGTTTACCAAAAAATTACATCAAGACAAACTGGTTCTCATAGAGGAGGTAGATTTTTGGGATTTATTGCTTCCCAACTAGTGTAGAGTCCATTATCAAAACAACTCTGAGTTAACTTTCCAACCTTGTCTTGATATCTTAAACCAGGTCGATCATTTGGGAGATGGTCAATCCACTAATTCAATAACAACTCAATATCAACTTCCACTAGAAATTGATGTTACACCTATCCCGACAGAGGTTGATCGCACACTTAGTATCCTAGGATCAACTGATCAACCCCAAAACTTGTTAAGGTATCTGCAAATAAAGATAGGAGATTAATGATATCAAGTTTCCACAATCCATATCATTAATGTTGCATCTGTTTCTAGATTAGATTGCATGAGAGTTTTTTTGCATCAACATTTTGGATCATGGAGTGTGATCTGAAACGTGGATGCAAAAAAACTCTCATGCAATCTAATCAAAAAATAGATGCAACATTAAAGATAGGAGAACAGTAAAAAATAATGTGTACCCCTTCCCCTTCTCACCTTCCAATTCCTAAAGAGATACTCAAGGGTACAAGGATTCCTATGAACCACATGGTGGATAACCTAGAGGAATCAACAGATCAACCACAAGAAGATATAATAGATTTACTAGTAAAAATTGATGACCCACAAGAAATTGTTCCTACTCACCTACCTATTCCAAAGGAAGTACCTGATAGTCCTAAGGCATAGGGACCACATAACCTTAATAGTTCCAACAAACTAAATGAACAACCTATTCCTCTCATGCAATAGCCTAAAACAGATCCTAAAAATGAGAGATCAAGCCAAAACTAGTTTTGGACCCTTAAATTTGACGGTTCCAAGTCTAAAAAAGGGAGTGGAGTAGGAATTGAATTGACTAATTTGAAAGGAAAAACGTATTTTTCCTCCTACATATTATAGTTTGGATGCATCAACAATGTGGCAGAATACAAAGCATTGGCTAGAGAACTTGTGTTCTCCAATTAGAAGAAGGCACAATGCCTCAAAGTGTTGGGGGATTTGGTAGTAATTATTAAGCAGGTTCATAGTTAGTACACTTGTCATAATTAGAAATTATCTACCTATCAGAATAGGGTATGGAGTTTCATTGAAGACTTTGATGTAGTTGATATAAATTTGATTCCCAGGGAGAAGAATCAAATTGCAGATGCACTAGTAGTGGCAGTGAGTACATTGGAGCCCATGAAACATTCCAAGTTAAGAATATTCTCAGTTGAGTTAGTTTCAGTTCCTACGATTCCTGATAACATAAGGAACTTTCAATTCTTTGATGACGATCAACATATTTTTTCCTTTTTGGCAAGCACGGATGTTTTTGAGTGACAAATTATTGATGAATCTAATAGAGATCCAGGGGACTGGGAGACAGAATATCTAGATATAGAAAGCATTATCAACCTTAAGACAAACAATATTGCTAAACGGATGGTGGCACTGGAAAGGATCTTTGATTCTGATCCTAAGGTCTAAGAGAAATTTCCTATTGATGTTGACAGAGGTAAATATGAAACTTACAATCTAGTCGATTCCAACCCAAAAAAGAATATCCTCATTGGTAAAACTTGCCCAAAATATATTTGTGACAAAATCATAAAATTGTTGAAAGAAGACATTGATGCAATTGCATGGGGATATGAGGATTTGAAGACATTTGACACCTTAGTGATAATGCATACCATTCCCCTAAAACCTCAGGAGAAACCATTTCATCAAAAGGAGTGACTAGTCAATGCTTTACTTGAACCATTCATTCTAAAAGAAGTACATAAGTTATTATCTACAAGAATAATTTTCCCTGTTAGGCACTCAACATGGGTAGCCAATCTAGTGCCAATCCGCAAGAAAAATGGAGAAATTAGATTATGCATAGACTTCAAGACCTTGAATAAAGCCTCAAAAAAGGATAATTATTCCCTCCCTTCTCTTGATAAAGTGTTATAGATTGTTAATGGCTCATAGATGATGTCATTTTTAGATGGCTATTTGGGGTATAATCAAATGCTGGTAAAGTATGAAGATTGAATGAAAACCACTTTCACAATCAAATGGGAAACATTCACCTACTAAAGAATGTCATTCAACCTAATCAATGTTGGAGCTACTTTCCAATGTGCAATGGATGTAGCCTTCAAAGACCTAGTAGGGAAGTGCATGATAATTTATATGGATGATTTGACAATTTTTCAAAAAACAAAGATGATCATGCTACATATTTGGCAAAAGTACCAAAAAACTACATAAGGTTTGGTGTATCATTAAACCCAAAGAAGTGTGTATTCAGGGTTTTAGAAGTAAAGTTTCTAGGACACATAATTTCAGAAAGGGGAATTTCTATTGATCCTAAAAGAGTGGAATCAATTCTGAAGCTACCCATGCCTAGTAGCAAAAAGGAAATGAGATCTTTCTTTGGGAAGATAAAATTTGTAAGAAAGTTCATAACTGGGTTTTCAAATATTATCAAACCATTTGATGAAATGATGAAAAAACATGCTAAGATTGAATGGAGTAATGAGGCAAAGGTTTCCTTCTCACAAATAAAACATTCAATTTTAGAAGAATTGGTCTTGACTAGTCCAAACTACTTACAACCATTCTTCATTTAATCATTCACATTTGAACACTTTTGCATAGCCGTTCTGACACAACGAAAGGAAGAAGGAGATGAACAACCAATTTCTTTCATGAGCTACCCATTTAAGAATTCTGAGGTAAGATATCCACCATTGGAAAAAATAAGCTTTTGCAATGGTAAGGGATGTCAAGCAGTTCAAACATTAAATCTTGTGTAGTAAGATCATGACTATCATCCTAGATCCAACAGTAAAGTCTCTACTCATGCAAAGTGAGCTGGGAGAGAGAAGAGGGAAGTGGATGGAAATCTTGCAAGAATTTGACCTCAAAATCCAACCTATGAAACTTGTTCGAGGGAAAGGTGGATTCCAAAATTATATGAACAATATACAGGACAGTCTTTTACCGAGGACCCTTGGTATCACTAGTACAGAAACAACAATATATGACTGAAAAACTATTCAAAATTGCTTATAAATGACTAAACATGGTCATGTGACCATTAGTAGTTTATTGCCAGCCATTTATAACACGACCAAATTGATGACTAAACCATTTTTAGTCATTTATTGGTTGTTTTGATTGATCGATTTGGTAGTATATTTAGTCATTGATTTAGTCATTGATTGTTGTAATCTATTCACTTATTTAGTAATTTTTTATTCACTAATATATTTAGTTGTTGATTTAGTCATTAATTATTGTAATTTGGTCACTTATTTAATCATTTTTTACTCACTGATATATTTAGTCATTAATTTAGTCATTGATTGTTGTTAATTGGTCACTTATTTAGTCATTTTTATTCATTGATTTTCATCCATTGGTAGTGTATTTAGTCACTTTAATCATAATTTTGATCAATTTGGTAGTTGATTAGTTTTTGTTCACTGATTTATGTCAACTAGTAGTATATTGATAAATTGTTTATTAATTGCATAATCATTATATTTATTCATATTTTTTGTCATATTTATTCACTGATTTTTGTTAGTTGATAGTATATTTAGTCAATTGGTAGTTTATTTAACTATTTTTGTTCATTGATTTTTGCCTATAAGTGTTGGAAATAAATGAGATAATTCTTTAATTAAGGTTTAAACATATAAAAACACATCAAAACATAATCAATCATTCATTTGCACATAATGAAACAGCTATTAAGAAGGCAAAATACTAAAATTTTATTGAGAAAATGTGTTCTTATAGTAGATACAAGAAAAAAATATGTGTCTTTGCTTTGAAAAATGTACTGACACAAAGTGTGTTTCGCAGTATTGTGACTGAGAAAACTGAGTTACAATGCCTTTTTTTTCTTATATAGCTCCAAAACAGACAAAAAATACTAAGACCCCTGAACAACACATTCAAACTATTGCATAAAGTAGTGGGCCAAGCTGTCTAATAGCTAGTACATGATAAACATCAATTGTGTCATTTTTTTCAAATATTTTAGTGGCCACCGTGTGAAGGCCCCTTCTTTCTCTTTCAGACGGACAACTCCATCTATTTTTTCTTCATAAGCAAGGGGTATGTTACTTGTGACCTTTAAAATACTTACATTTGCATCTCCTCTTCCTTTTAATTTGACTCCATGTACAATAAATAGTGAGTGAATTTGTCCAATGCCCACAACAAAACCATCAAATGGATCCAACACCTCAACTTTATCCTCTTCATGGAGTTTATCAATAAATGTATAAAAAAGCAAAAAATATACATTATATTGAGATATAAAACACTCATTATATTGTTTTTGATAGTTGTATGTAATGTATTATGTCTTGGAACAAATCAGTTTCTGTATGTGCTTTTTTTTATTCTATTGAATAATAAAGAAGCAAATTTTTACTTTGAAAAAAAAAACTAACCCATTGCGAGGTACAAACAAATGGAGGGAAAGAATACAATTGTGCTAGATAGTACGAGTACTCTAGAAAGAGACATGGATTGGCAATGAAGTCCCCCCAACTGAGGACCATGGCATCCTCGAACACAATGCACTAATGTATTGTCAAAATCTATGTATGCACTCTATTATAACTAAGCTCTAAGCTTCCATATGTAAGTTATATGTTCTCCCTTATTTCCATAATCTATGTATACTAGATAATTACACTTCACTACTATTCTAACTAGCTTCTGTCAAATAGGTAACGATTACCCTTATTTACATAATAAAACAACCATTACTTACTTGAATAGTACTTAAATAGTACTTACTTGCATGTGGTTTCATAGCATGCACCACGAGCTCAACATGACTACTACTATGTGTAGACACCTAAAAATGACTAAGACCTGCGACCACTATTTTACCACCTTTCATCACAACATAATTATAACATTTTAATTATGTTTCTAACCCACATTCAACTATTAATTAAATAATTTATAATTATTTAATTAATTCATAATCTCTCATTTTTCATAATTATGAAATAGATAAATCTTATTTATTTATTTAATAATGTCACTAATTATCAAAGTCTTCTTGCAATTAAATAAAATCCTATTTATTTAATTAATCCTTATCATTAATGTCCTCCTGATTATTAAATGAATATATTTATTTAATGTGTCACTAATTCCTAAATCTTCTTAATTAAATAAATTCAATTAATTAATTTAATTAATTAACTACTTCTTCTAAATTAAATAATTATTTTAATTATTTAATTATGGCATGTGACACTTCTATATTTTTAAATAAAAAAAATCATTTAAAAATATCTCACACACTTAACTGATTCTTCATTTAGTAATTAATTTCAAAAATCAATTACTTATGATCTCACAAAATCCATATTTTGAATTAATTTAATTCAAAATGGAATGATTCTTCTACAAATCTAGTAATTTCTAAAATTACTGATTTTCTAAAATCCCATCCTCTTGTCTTCTTATTTTTACTAATTTCATCTCAATTGTCACATTCAGTCTTGATTTAATTCATTTAATTAAATCTTATTCACACATATGGGTATTTTTCCCTAACCCTAATTAAGAGTTGCCTTATTGAATCTTGACCTTTGATTCTAGGGCATTCCTCAAATCTCTCATCTTGTCCGTCCGTTCAAGATTGTATTTTCTATAAAATGACAATCTTGAGCTCATTTTCAGATCGATCATTTGCTTAATCTACTTACTATAGGCATTCTCATATCTTAGGCTTTTATTATTACTATTTGCATGCTAGGATTGAATTGCTAGTTGCACATTAGTTTATTTTTCAAATCCTTCAAAAGCTTTGCTAGGGCTAGACACACATAATTTGCTCACAAATCTGAGGGCATTATTATCATAGCAAGCTTGAGGAGGTGTAATAGAATTAAGCCATGGAGATTTAAATGGGTGAGACCTTTCCGGTATTCTTTCATTTTCAGTTTTTCTCCTTTGCATTCTATTGTATGATGTTATTAACTTGCAGGTACAACTAATTAAGTGATTCTATCTTGTAGGAATTTAATCGTCATTACATTGATGAACCCGACAATCTAATACGCCTTTTGCAGGTTTTGTACAGCCTCAAATTTTTTTTTGCATGAACAAGTACAGAACGCTACATTCATGCGACACAATCGCTCTACTGCACCGCATTCGCCTTCTCGTGTGACACAATTGCTCTATTGTGCCGCATTAGCCTTTGCGTGTGACGCAAATGACCTGCTAAACCACATTCGACACTCTGAGAGCCACATCCGACGCGACGCATATGACAAGCCGCATTTGCCAAACCGCGTCGCAAATGACTGGTAAATTTTATTTTAAAAAAAAAATTGTAATCTGGATCTGTCACATCCATGGCCAGTAACTGATCAATTTTTTTTATTTTTTCGGATTAAAAAGAACCAACCCTAGGATAGACACTTAATTGGAAATTTATCAATCCTAGGATAGGCAATTTTAATTTGGAATTTACCAGCTCTAGGATAGTCACCACATCTTAATTGTTGGTTAAAAATGAATCCCATGCATGTTGTGAAGCAATATCTTCACTTAGTTTAGATAATCTTCATTTGGGCTTAAAATTGAACATCTTTTTGCTGTGTTTGTTGGGTAATAGGTATATGCTCTCCCCTTTACTAGGTGATGAAAAAAATAGACTTACCCATTTTCTTTATGCATTTTACTACTTTATTACAACCTTTAGAAAGCCTGCCATAGTGGGAAAAAGTATTCACCCTACGGGAACGACCTAAGTGGGAACAACCAAAGCTAGGTTTTCCAACCCACTATAATCAAAAGCGAATTCAGGGAAAGTCCACAATTCGACGGCAGTGTGCAAGATAACCATCCCCAAAACCTTTGTTCTGAAGGTTGGGAGGTCTCTTCAGGGAGTTTATCATTTTCCACGCCGAACGGAAACCTTGACTAAGAACCATAGTGTAGAAGCCAACCGAGTCAGTATCCAGACATTGTCTCAATCACGATGCAAGGGGAGGGACGAATCTCCCCCCAAGACACTCACCATATAATCACCATAGACTATTTGCTCAGGGGATTCAGTATCCACTTCCGTCACCTTGAGTACACACCTAGAAAAGACAAAAACACAGGCGCCCTCTAGGGGGTGACATGGCTGTGAGAGTCGACGTGATTTTAAGCTGTGGATTGTGATTGTTACAATGATCTTTTGACTATTAAGAGTGAGTCTTCTTGAACATACACTTAATATTTTAATTTCTGTGTTTGCCAACTGTTTTTAAACAGACTTCAACAAATTGAAAATCACAAATCTGAACCAGAAAAACTTGTCAAAACTGCAAAATTGTGTTCGGTTTTTTCCAAAAAATTGTCTATTGTGACGCAATCGATCTGATGCACCGCAATCGCCAAATATCGAGCCGCATTCGCTCTGATGGGCCATATTCGAGTCATCCTAAGCCGCATTCGCTCTGATGAGCTACATTTGAAACATATAGAGCCGCATTTGCCATCATTAAATTGCATTCAATAGCTTGAGCCACATTTGACAGAAATCAACCCGCATTCGCCATACTGTGTTGCAATCGACACTTACTGAACCACATTCGGTTCTGTGAGCCACATTTGCTCTGTCGTATCGCATTTGATGTGACGCATTTGCTAAAAACTACAAACAATTTCTCACTGTCAAAAATAGAAAGTCCACAACTTGTTTTCAATTCAATCAAGTCTTTCTTCACTGTTACAGTCCAAAGCAGACTCTGAATTGCTCAATTCTCCTTAAACATTTGCATTTTAGGTATCATTTTAGGCTCACAATAGGTTTTCATTTGGCCTTCCATTAGATTGCATTGATAGCTTCACCATCTCCTTAGATACTCACTTTGCAGATTTTAGGAGTTGACTCTTACCATTCATTGTCCAAAATTTGTATTCCATAGTAGTTTATCATTGGACCCAATTACCTTTGTCACTTTGTCAATCTTTTTGTGAATCATTTCCCACTCAATAGTCTAGTGTAAAAATTTCACTTTGTCCTATTTATAGTCCTTCTACGGTCCATTGGTCTTCCAAAATTGAATCATTGCAAGAACTTTGTTTGCCCAAGTTTGTCCTCTTTAGATCTCTCACTAGTAAGTACATGTTAGGATCATTTATTGCATATCATTTGGAATCTCCATTTAGTATCACACCACTTGGATTTACAAGCCTTTAGTCTTACTTAGATTTCATAGCATCCTTTAAAAATCCAAAAAGAAACCAAAAACATAGTCTCATACTTAAATCATTTTTCTCCATCATCCCAAGTTGAGAAAAACCTTGTACGGTTGAAACTAGATTACAAAAAAAGAAAAGACTTATGGATTCTTTTAGACAAGACACCAAATTTCTTGAGTTCACAACTGGCATGGATTCATTCCCTAATTCCATGAACAATCCTTGTTTTGACATGGGAAATTCCAACATCAATCCTTTTAGTGAGATGAACATATCATCATCTCCCTCACATATTTTTGAGCCATTTATCCGACGGGATCAAAATGGGGATGTCTTTGAAGAAGACGTATTAGCTGCTGCTCAACATCCAGAAGTTGTTGCTTTTGTAGAGGAAGTAGTCTTAAATGACTCTTCTAGATTCCTCACTATGCTCCTTGACCAAGGGGCTAAGTTGCCAAAGGGATTTGACCTTAACACTCTTAGAGAAACTTCTCCCACTCTAGCATCACACAATTCTTCCATGGGAGCCTCTTCACAAAATGTCATCAACACAATCAATGCTACCTCCCTTGGTCATACTATCACCACAACCAACACAACATCTATTGGTGGATCATCCTCCCAAACCAACACCACATCACAATCCATCCCCCAACAAACATCCACCATCCCTTCACAAACAATGGGGGCAACCACATCAAACCTCTTTGGAACTACATCTAGTTCCATGAGTACATCAGCGAACCTATTATTAGGTTCTTCAAATGCTATGGCAACTAACTCATCCAACCCTTTTGGGAGAAATAAACGAAGAGTTACCATACAAGGCACCCAACCCACTTCCTCATAGGTTAATACCAACATTCCTCACGGCCACAATCTCTTATTTGGGCAAGGCAACCAAGGCGCTCAATCCTTCACCCCATTTGGGCATCAACAAACTCAAAATCAACAAGGCCATCAATCCTTCACTCCATTTGGACATCAACAAAATCAAAACCAGCAAGGTCCTCAAATTCAGTCCAACATGGTAGGATATCACATCCCCACTTAGGCCTCTCAAGTCCATACACAGTAGCACATCCCTCATCAAAATACTTATTTCCAACAACCGCCTAGTCACAACACTCATTTTGCTCACCAGCAACCCATTCCAAATCAACACATCTCATCACAATAGTTGGGGACTCAAGCTTCCCCTATCACCAACATAGGTGATGCTACCAACCATCCCATGGTGGAAGCACTCACACAACAACTCGCTGCTCTTCAAACACAAGTGGAGATCTTGCATCAATCCAATAAAAAGTCATACTTGTCACATGACTTGTGTCCATATCCATTTGACACAACCTTGTATATGCCACCCTTTCCTCATGGATATGTGGTACCCCATTTTCCCAAGTATAAAGGCAAAACAAATCCCATTGAACACATAAGAGAATTCACCACTAGTTGCATGGACATTGCATATGAGAAAACTTATCTCATGAGACTCTTTTCTAGAAGTCTCGTAGGTCACGCACTAGAATGGTTCTCACTTTTGCCTAAGGGAATCAAAACATGGGATGAATTGGCAAACAAGTTTGTTGAAAACTATGCCTACAACATTAACACAGATATCGACATTGCCTCCTTATGTAGACTTACCCAAGAGGATGCAGCAGAGACTTTCATTCCATTCTTTCAAAGATGGAGAACCTTAGCAAGCAGATGTCCGATAGAAATACCTGAAAAGGAGAAAGTCGCCATGTTTGTCCAAACTCTCCTAGGATCGCTAAGGTATGGCTTACAAGTTCATTGTTGTACCACCTTTGTTGACCTTGTTGAAAAGGGTGTTCAACTTGAGAAAGGCTTGATTGCCAAGGGCGAATTAAAATATGGTTGCAAAACCATCAACACCGCCACCAATAATAACCCAAGTAGCTCAAACGACAAAAACAAATACTGGGTTAAGAACAAGCACATCACAAACGATAGTGTAGTTGATGCAAAAACCATCAATGCAACAGGTCATGTACTCACAATCAAAGGAGTACAAAATTAAAATGCACCTGTAACTACACCAAAACCAACTGCTAATGCTATCCAAAGCAATCATGCATAAACAAATCAAAGGCAGTTGCGTCAACCTCGACAATTCCAAAAATGCACATACACCCCTTTGGGTGAACCAATTGAAATTGTCTTGAAGAAACTTCTTCAAAATGGTGTCATAATGCTGGAAGAGCCAAAACCATATGAACCTGGTCAATTCAAGCCATCATGGTGGGATGACAGTTCATTTTGTGATTACCACCGTGCCAAAGGGCACAAAACTTCCTCTTGTTGTCAATTGAGAAATCTGGTGCATGACCTCATAGAGAACCACACCATTGAGTTGGGTGGTCAATCTTTTACATCTAATGTAGATCATACCATACACAAAAACCCACTGTAGGATCATGGTAAAGCTTCCTCGTCTGGCACAAAGAATACCAACAATCAAGCCAACCACATCCATTCGGCCTATAATACTACCCGTTCTGCATATAATTATCCCGATGGTACTATTATCAACAATCTTCACGCTGCTGATGAAGATGAATCTGTTAATACCATTAACATTAAAAGAGCCCTAGAATGCAATGTGACTACATGTAAAGGTAAGGTCACTATCCCAGGTCCTTCTGCCCATCAACCAAAAGTCACCATACCTGGTCCATCCGCCAAATAGTCCAACCCAAAACTAGAGTTCAACATTGTTGAGCAGTTAAATAAAACATCGGCTCAAGTATCCATTCTCGAATTGCTCTGTATTTCACCGACGCATAAGGCCATCCTAGATAAAGTATTGCTAGAGTCATCTGTCCCAACCAACATCGATTTCAACCAATTTGAGACTATGGTCGGATACCTAAATTCGCCTCACCACATCACCTTTTCAGACAGTGATTATTCCTCACCCAAACCATCCCATAATGAAGCCCTTCACATTGAGGTTTTTTTCCACAAGCATAAGGTTAGATGAGTCCTAGTAGATGGCGGAGCAGGATTAAACATCTACTCTCTAAAATTGGTCAAGGCTCTTGGTTTCTCTGATGCATGTGTAGATTCTAGCAAAAGCATCATCATCAAGGCATACGATGATGAAGAACGTACTTCTAAAGACGTTATTACAATCCCACTCTGGGTAGGACCAGTCATCATAGATACAACATGCCAGGTCCTAGATCATGATGTACACTATAATATCTTACTTGGGTGCCCATGGATTCATGGTCTAAAGGCTATCCCATCCACATACCACCAATGCCTCAAATTCCCTTTTTGTGGAACTAAGATCACTATCCCAGGAGATCCCGATCCATTTCAATAGTGTACCAACCTACGAGCTACTGTTGAGCACCAGGTACCCATCAATTGGGAAGCCTCATCTTCCACCTCATCCAAATATGTTGACCCATCAACACTCACAAAATCATCCATTCCATCACCTTCTACCACACCATCTTCATTGGCCTCCATCCCAAGTAAAGACCTTCAGATCCAGGACCTTGGTTGTGGAGAGTTCAAATTGAATATGGCTTAATGTATCACTACAATACCGAAGCCACCTAAAGTCTATGGTAGACCATGTTTTGCAATTGAGCCCAAAGTAACTTTCAAGGTTCCACCGAAAAGTGTTTTTATACGGTGGGGTGATATGGGTAATGAAGTCATTATTGACATGGATAACTGGATCTACAAAGACCCAACAGAGTTATCTCCACTACTGCTACATCTCTATGGAAAAGGATATGATATATGCAAAGCCCAAGGTTTCGGTGGCACAAGCGGCCTTGAAAAGAACAACAATGAAAGAAGGGAACCTATTATCATAACGGAAAGACCAAGATACATAGGGCTAGGGTTTGACCAAATCGGAACTGACGATCAACGTACCCTTGAACTTTCAAGTAAGGTTGTAATCGTTACAAAAAGTGTTGAGACATGCGAAGAATCCCTTACCGAAACTAACTCAAATGAATGGGAATGGGGATCTGAAAAAACCATCAGTGACTATGACATTGATGAACTATTCTTAGAACCTGGCCAACTTTCCTTTGAAGAACGATTCTGCTAGGAATATAACATTGACCCTATTGACTGACATTCCAAAAATAAGGAATGGGTAAGCATTCCTTGGAATCTAGAAGAACACAAAGTGTCGTCAACAATACCTTAATCATCCCACCCCATTCCTGAGCCCACCCATGAGCCTAACCTATCTGAGCCCACTATCCATACTTCTGAAATGCGAACCACTAGTCACGATGTTGATAATTTTATCCCATATTATGATTTTGAATTTGATTCATCTGACTTGGATTATGGACCATCCATTGCATCAGACACGGAAGTGGAAATTGACAACTTTGCCTTTACACTTGAGGCATCAATTTGCACACTTTCCGCATCCTCCCCATCCTTTACCAACACTCACGATGGGATCCCTCTTGTTTATCCACAACTGATCGACTGGGACCAACAAGACTCACCAATGATGGACATATTTTAGAATGATGAAGCAATTGCAGAGTTCATGGGGCTAAGAGAAGGTATTCCATGGGGGGATCACAAAATAGGGTTCTCCATTGATCTAGATTGTGCAGCTTACTTCGGGGAGACTGTGCAATCCTCCAGTCACAAAAATACAAAGAATAAAAAAGAAAAAGAAATGTCTTTAGGTGAAAACCGCAAGGCACCTTCTGACAGTAAAATAGTAAAAACAAAGGACGCATCCAAAGGTGAAAACCTCTCTGAAGTGCCTAAGGATGGAGGATTGGAATTTCTCCCTGTAACACAGGAAAAATCAGCTATGCTCATTGAGGACACAATAGAAGTTAACATAGCCACACTAGAGAATCCCAAAATGATTCTCTTGGCTGCATCATTGTTAGATGAAGAAAAACCTGAATTTAAACAATTCTTCATAGACAAGAAAGTTAACTTCGCATGATCATATGCTGACATGCTAGGCCTTGATCCTAAATTGGTTTTGCATCATCTTCCTTTAATCCCAGGAATCAAGCCAGTCAAACAAAATTTGCGCAAAATACATCCACAGATTGCATTACTTGTCAAGGCTGAACTAAAAAAGTTACTGGATGCTGAGTTCATAAGGTCAATAGACTATGCTGATTGGATATCCAATATTGTTCCCATTACAAATCCGAATGGATAAATCTACATCTGCATGGATTTCAGAGATTTGAATAAGGCTTGTCCAAAGGATGACTTCCCCTTACCAAACATAGACATGATTGTTGACCTCATGGCAGGGTATGAGATGCTATCTCTCATGGATGGTTTCTCTAGCTACAACCAAATTAGAATTGCAACAGAAGATCAACATAAAATGGCATTCACTTGTCCTTGGGGAACATACTATTGGAATATCATGCCTTTTGGCCTAAAGAATGCAGGCACTACATATCAAAGGGCTATGACAACAATCTTCCATGACATGATGCATATTCTAATGGAAGATTATGTGGATGACCTATTAGCAAAATCTTTGACAAGGAAAGAACATCTCAAAGTCTTGGATAAAAAATTTAGACGGCTTGAGGATTACAAGGTTAGATTGAACCCAAATAAATGTGTATTTGGAGTCACTTCAGGCAAGTTGTTGGGATACATAGTTTCGCGACGAGGCATTGAGGTTGACCCTGCGAAAGTAAAAGCAATTCTGGACATGCCTCCACCAAAGGGAATTAGTGCTTTGCACACACTTCAGGGCAGGTTGTAGTCTATTCGCCACTTCATTTCACAGTTTGCAGACAAGTGTCAACCATTCCAATATCTACTCCACAAAAGCATTTGGTTTATATGGACAAATAAGTGCAACATAGCCTTTGACCAAATTAAAGAGTATTTATTAACACCACCAGTGTTAATGCCGCCTATTAAGGGCAAACCATTGATCCTATATGTCTCTGCAATAACAAATGCACTGGGGGCATTATTGGCGCAAAATGACCATGAAGAGAAAGAAAGAGCCATATATTACATCAGTCACACATTGATTGGATATGAGCTCAACTACACAACCATTGAACGGGCATGGCTGACAGTTGTCTTTGCGGCACAAAAACTAAGACACTATATGCTAAGCCATCAATCACATTTGGTAGCAAATATTGACCCATTAAAGTATCTCCTGAGTCGAGCAGCATTGGCAGGTCGCTTGGCGAAGTGGGTCATGATATTAAGCGAGTATGACAGACAGTATGTGGAGCGCAAGGCTATAAAAGGTCAAGTAATAGCAGATCAACTAGCAGATCCACCAATCCAAGCCACTCATCCACTGATAACTGATTTTCCTGATGAGTCGATCTTTCACGCAGAACCAACTCTACCATGGAAACTATACTTTGATGGGTCCCACACTGGTCACGGCTCAGGCGCTGGCATATTATTTATCACACCACAAGGGAGTTCAATTCCTAAATCATTTTGGATTGCCTTCCTTTTCACAAATAATATTGCAAAATACGAGGCATTGGTCACAGGTCTCAAGATAGAAATTAAATGGAAAATTCAGACATTGCTCATATTCAGAGATTCTCAATTGGTCATCAATCAAGTGAATGATGACTATGACACAAAAGATGAGAAGCTGCTTCCCTATAAATGAATGGTGGATAGTTTCCTGATGTATTTCAAAATGATTGCATTTGAACAAATCCCAAGGACACATAATAAAGCAGCTGATGCAATGGATACCATTGGATCTCTCCTAGACATCCCTAAGAATGTGTCACAATTTGAATTCTTAGTGGAACAACTACTGATGCCTGCATACAATATTCCAGAGTTAGAAATGGTGTGCGAGATTGTTGGTCCTAGTTCACCTTGGTATCAAGACATATATGACTACCTCAAATCCCAAACCCTCCCACCCAACCTGTCCAACAAACAACGAAAATACTTTATCCGAAAAGCGGCCAAACATACCATCGTTAGTGACACCTTATACCACCATGGCTTTGACAACACCCTTCTTCACTGTCTTGACACTAATGAAGCCCAAATGACTTTACGAGAAGTACACGAGGGTATATGTGGATCTCATTCGAGTGGTCCAACCTTAGCTAGGAAAGTCACCAAACTTGGGTACTACTGGCCGACATTGGAAAAATATGCTCTTCAGTTTGTCAGAACATGTTGAAAATGCCAAGTGCACAATGATCTGATTCATGCACCTGCACAGGAATTGAGACCTATCACTTCTCCATGGCCTTTCGCACAATGGGGACTTGACCTCGTGGTTAAGATCCATCCATCCTCTTCTAATGGCCATCAATTCATAATCATCGCCACTGAGTATTTTACTAAGTGGATTGAAGTCGTTCCTCTCACTTACATCACCAGCAAGCAAATATCCAAATTTATCCTAAACTACATCATCTGTTGGTATGGTGTCCCACAATCCATCATCATAGATAATGGCAGTCCATTCAAAAATCAGGACGTTTGTGAACTCTATGAGCGATTCCACATCCAACACCATTTTTCCACCCCTTACTACCCACAAGGTAACGACCAACTTGAGGTGTCAAATAAAACAATCCTTCGCATTCTATAGAAGACCGTCAACAATGCTGGCCAAGATTGGCACCTATAACTTAATCCTACTTTATGGGCCTATCATAACAGCATCCATACCCCCACTAGAGCCACTCCATTTTCCTTGGTCTACGGATCTGAGGCCATATTACCCATCAAGGTCGAAATTCCTTCTCTCCGAGTTTCTTTGAAAGGAATGATTGATGATGAAGAGTACATAAATACTCGCCTACATGACTTAGAAATGCTACAAGAAAGACGAAAAAATGCCTTAAATCATTTACAGGCATATCAAAATCATCTCTGCCGAAGTTATAACAAAAGAGTAATGGTGAGAAAGTTTGAAATCGGTGACTTGGTTCTCATGCAGAACCCCAGAAATCAAGGAGACCGTGAAAATCCTAGTAAGTTTGAGGCTAATTGGCTTGGTCCTTATATCATTACTGCTGCATTTGGTTCCAGAGCTTATCAGTTGGCCACACTTGATGGATAACAGCTGACAGAACCCATTAACAGCTTACATCTGAGAAAGTTCTACACATAGCATCAAAGAGCTGGGCTAAAAACCTACAAAATACAAAAAAAAAAAAAAATCATCCCTTGATGAAAACCTGGAAAACAGGTGTCTTGGTGACATAAAAAGAAATCAAAAAATGGCAAAAATAGTAAAAAAAAATGAATTCATCCAATAGTGAAAACCTGGCAAACAGGCGCTTTGGATAAGTACCATGGTGAAAACCTGGCGAACAGGCACCATGCGTAGTTGATCGTTGCTTCACCATCTACTGTTACTCAAATCAGCCTTTATCCATTTGTCATAATCACAAAGGCCTGGCATATTCATGACATCCATCCTAAGTCCTGTCAATTCCGACCATGGTTAACATTTGGTTGACATCATTCCTTGCATATCCTTGCCTTTGCCTTGCGTCTACCCATCTCCATTCCATTGGACTCGGATAATCCCCACTTTGGTTGGGGGCAAGACCTTTATTATGCAACTATAGTGGATACCACACATGATCCTCCCTTCTTAAAAGGTCTTGAAAAAATCCTAAAATTCTGAAAAAGTCCTGAAAAAAAAAAATCCTAAAAAAGTGAAAAAGTCCTAAAAAAAAAAAAATCTAAAAATTTGAAAGCATCCTGAGAAAATACAAAAACATCCAAATCAATGTCAAAATCCAAAATCAAAGTCAATCTGATCAATTCAATCGCTCGTGTCAATCTTTTTTCCATGTTTGAACTACGTTGTCTCTATGCTTTTGCTACGTAGGCAAGATTCATCTTTGAATCCTCGAGACATTAGGTCAGTCCTTCTAGTTTTATCGCAAAATAAAATCATGATGCAAGATTCTATCCTTTGGAAAATTTCATTGGTCATGTCGAACTACGAGGTCTCTGAGTACACAACGTAGGCAAGGCCATCAAGCGATGGACCCCTGAGGCCGCACTAGGTCAGTCCATTAGGGTTCATGGTACTACACATTCGCACATGTCAAACTATCTTCAAATCAAGCAAATCTTATGTCAATCTGTTTCGTCAAACACTTTCAATCAATTCACCATGTCAGCAATGACATGTAGTCAAAATCCTATCAAAACAG
This sequence comes from Sequoiadendron giganteum, assembly GCA_007115665.2. Lineage (NCBI taxonomy): Eukaryota > Viridiplantae > Streptophyta > Pinopsida > Cupressales > Cupressaceae > Sequoiadendron > Sequoiadendron giganteum. The sequence continues at coordinate 572,434,216 of CM021102.1, read as the reverse complement.
TTTATCATGGTGAAAATTCTCGGTTCTTCTTCAGATGTGTCCTTCTGAAGAGCAACTCTCGTCAAATTCTTTATGCTTTTGGATGTGTCCTTCCTAAGCATCATCATCATCTAGCATTTTGATGGATTCTCCTAACTTCGAGAATCGATCTCCTAGATATCAACGTCATTCAGGATGTGTCCTTCCTGAATTTGATATCGCTCGGTATTTGACAAAACCTGACATTAAAACACTTGGCAAAAAAATTTCTATCTTTTGATAATTATCATGATATTAGTTCCTTATGTCTTAGGAACCACAACATATCATGATGACTATCCTTGTCTTCTTATCACTCTACTATTAGTTTCTCCAAGATGTCCTAACTTCAAGATTTCGAGAAGCAATGACATAGTATGATGATTTTACTATATGTTTTTACTATCATGTGGCTAGTTTCTCAAGGATGTCCTATCATCAGGATTTAGAGAAGTAGCGATGTCTCATGATTGGTTTGGTTTTTCTGGTGGTTGGTCAAGATAAAGTGACTAGGGGAAATTGTGTTCCTTGCATGAGTCATGATCATCCTTGTCTGCGACTATTGATTTACATGATGGTTCAACCTTGCACACTATTGATCTATGTCATATCATAGTGTTTATCGACCTTCATTAATATTTTCGCCCAATGATGATTAATGAGCAATAACTAGGATGGTACTGTAGCAAAGCTTTGAAGGATTTTTAATTTCCACACTAACATGCATATCTTTCTCCGCACTAACATCCCTCTTCGCCTTCTTTTCTCTGATTCTCTGATGATATCCTGTGACATACAAACAAAGTTGCATACATCATGGCATGATCATTTCATATTCACATCTGCATAAATCAAATACCACAATTCACATTGCATAAATGCTATCATTTGCATCCATTCATAAAACCATCATTGGCATCAACATATAGGCATCATAAATAAACATTTGCATTAACATATAGGAATCACATTACACAATGCATACATAACCACATCCATAATTGCACTCATAAACATAAGCACAAATACATCTCATAACACCATAAAAGCATCACATAAGCATCTCATAAAAGCATAGAATACCATAACACATAACATCATATAGGCCACATCAAAATTGCATCGCATATATATATAATCTTAAAATGTCATGTCACAGGATAGTCATATGATATCCCAAAAATAGAGCTCGCAGGCTCGAATATCAAAATACAAATGTCTGCAAAACAAGTCCTAGGATGGCCCTCCTCCATCCCATGGAGGTGAACTGTGAGGTGGCTATGCCTGACCAACCATGTGAAAAGTGACCTGGATGGGCGCGTTGTCCTACGTCTGACTCTAAGATCCTGTAGGATCAGTAACAGGAGGCAAACTCTGCTCTGTTTGCTACCCTGAAGACACTGATCTATGACCATGCTCTGACTTGTGACTATGCCTTGATGAGTGCCTGTGAGAGCTGTGTGACCTGTGACCTTAAGACTACCCTGATGTAGTAGACCCCCCAGCACTCGTGTAACTACTGCTATGAGACATGCCGATGTGTGTCTGGCTACCACTACCTATCCTGTTGTAGGATCGGGACAACCCTGGGTCCCGTCTATTTGGTGGAACAACCTGCTCATATAATACCCTGTATCGTCCCCTACTCTCTACCATCCTGGCTAACTCCTGAGCCATATCCCCTGTTGGTCCAGAGCACAACTCTGCAAACTCGATCACCCATCGATCTGACTCTTGCCGTCAGAGAATGGCCTGATCTCTCTCCACCCGGATGACCTCTAACTCTACTGCTAAGGCCTTGTTCTGAGACAAGGCCGCATCAAGTCTGCTCTGTAGGTCCGTGATCCGCTGATCAATAGTGGCATCAGTAGGAAAAATAGGTGATCTGTCACCCTCATCATCCCCAAAGATCATGCACTCCCACAACCGCTGATCTACCTCATCCTCCTCCTCATCCTCCTCATCTCTCTCCCCCTCGGCCCGGACCTCTGCCACCACCTCCACCTCCTCCTCACCCCCTCTGACCTCCTCGACCCTCACCTCTGGCTCTCTCTCCTCCCCCTCCTCTCGAATGGGTGACAATGGTGCACCACCCACTCTCTGCCTAACTCTCCTGGGTTGCCTCCGCCCTCCGCCATCCCTCCTCCTCCTCGTACCCCTCCCATCTCCTCCACCTCCACCTCCTCTGTCTCCCCCACCTCCGTCTCCCCCATCTCGGCCTCCTACCCTGCCTCCATCTCTACCCCTGGCACCTCTGCCATCTCTCCCTCCATCTCTGCCATCCCGACCTCTCCTCAGTATCTGTGGAATGACCGATCTACGATCTATCCGTAGTGGACCATCCAGATTTGTCAAAGGGATGGGCCTGTGAACCTGCCACCAGGTGTCAAACTTAGCAAACGTCCCTAGATCTACTAGACCCCCTCTCCATACCCACTGAACTGCCACCAAGCTGTCAACCTATTGCTCTACTACTGTAACCGATATGGGCGGACCACACATGGTCTCCTTGGAAGACCGAGCATACTCTGTCGTGCCTATTGGCACAACTTGCTGCTCCCCAAACTATCATAGTACCCGCTGTGGTAGGTACATATCGATAATCCATTGAGTCTGTACCATGCGGCCAATCAAGTACCAAAACTATCTACAAAAGGACAAGTGGCCATTCTCATCCGACCACTATGCACAATTTTTGTAGGGTCTCCAGATAAAGTTGATCATCGTATCAATACGATGATGCCAATACCCGGTATCTCCCATGCGATTCTGACTCACTGATCCCGCATATAAGTAAACATAAGGCATCCCATCACCTAGTTGTTGAATCTGCACCGGTGGTCGAAAAATGGGAATGCGCTCCCATACCCAAATCATCAGGAGGGTAGTGCCACAACTAATATTCTACCCCTGGTGATAGACAACCTCTTGTAACTGGTGGTACAACATGAACAACAAGCATGGCCCCCTTGCAAAAATAGTCCTCTGTCCTTGCATGCGAACAAGAACATCCCCCCATCCAATGGGAAATCCATGACCACAACGATCTGGGATCAGCAATCCGACGATCAAGGTCATGAGCATGGCATCAAATCTGGGAAACTGGTCAGCTACAACATCCCAACTGATCTCATAACCATCCATGGCCAACTGCGCACCATCGACACCCTCATACATCTCTGACAAAGCCTATCACCCTCAGTGTGGATCATAGACCACCCTCTCTCTGCTAATCGAAATTCGGAGAATACGGTACACATCCTCCAAAGTCACTACCGCCTCTCTAGTAGGCAGGTGGAATGAGCAGGTCTCAGAATGCCACCTCTCATAGAGGGTTGTCAACAAACCTCTGTTTGCTCGAATAACAGGCATGTAGGTAACATGGTACGGGCCTAGGGCCATCAACCGTTGTCTCTACCTATCACTGAGGCGATCTCTAAAAGCATAGGTAGTTGGTCGAAACTCTCATGTATAAATGGGCACAAGCCGACTCTGCACAAGGAAAGGCCAAGGATTAGCACATATTAAGCAACATTATGGAAAATTCACTACTACTGGTAAGTCAAAGGTACATAAAGGTTAATCTCGGCACAAGGTCAACAAAAGTCAACTCTAGTCAACCTCAATTGCATTGCGTTGACCACAAATGTATAACAACCAGTCAATTGTGACTCTACGCATGGAAAATGCATTGCAATATGTCAAATGCATCGTTCTGACCAGAAAATATGCAATCTAACAACGAATGCGTCATTGCAGATAGCAAATGTGCAGTCTAACAATGAATGCGTCGTTTGGACTCACAATTGCGTTGCGATTTCGCAATTGCATCTTTGAACTTGACAAGTGTGTAGGAAAATGGAAAATGCATTGCAAAAGCCTCTATTGTGTCATTTCCCTTGGCAATTGCGCAATCAAACAAAAAACCTAGCCTACCCATCGCACTTGCGTCGCAACGCAATCAAATGCGGTGAACACAAAAGCGTTTGCGACTTTCACGACAGCATTTGGGTCGCACCGCATTTGTTTACCCCCCATTAAACTCTAATAAATGCATTAAAATTAAAATTTGACAAGTTGGATAGGGTACTTACCAGCGCCTCTACGCCCTCGGGTCGTCAAAATGTACGCACGCAATATCCACGGTGTGTAGTCACTGGAATCACCATCGTCTCTCAAAGCTCTGGTTTCTAAATTCTCTATATGACAAATGAGCAAATGACATTTAGATTGACCTTTTCAGCCTATTTATAGGCTAAAAATTAGGGTTTTGACCTGATAGGTTGTACTGGAGGTTCATTTGACTGGCATTTTGGCTAGCTTAACGTCCTCCATTTCTGAAATCGTTCGCGTGGTTACTTATCTGGTCATTAACTGAGTTGGTCGGGATATGTTCCAAAAAAGTTTGACCCCGAGTCGAAATTCGAGAATTTTTCCGAGGGGGCATAGGCACTCTGTACCTTCACTAGGGCATATTATGGACTTGTTTTCTTTGCCACAATGCGACAAGCTGCATTATGACAAAGAGGGGCAAATGTAGACACCTAAAAATGACTAAGACCTGCGACCACTATTTTACCACCTTTCATCACAACATAATTATAACATTTTAATTATGTTTCTAACCCACATTCAACTATTAATTAAATAATTTATAATTATTTAATTAATTCATAATCTCTCATTCTTCATAATTATTAAATAGATAAATCTTATTTATTTATTTAATAATTTCACTAATTATCAAAGTCTTCTTACAATTAAATAAAATCCTATTTATTTAATTAATCCTTATCATTAATGTCCTCCTAATTATTAAATGAATATATTTAAAATATATTTATTTAATGTGTCACTAATTCCTAAATCTTCTTAATTAAATAAATTCAATTAATTTATTTAATTAATTAACTACTTCTTCTAAATTAAATAATTATTTTAATTATTTAATTATGGCATGTGACACTTCTATATTATTAAATTAAAAAAATCATTTAAAAATATCTCACACACTTAACTGATTCTTCATTTAGTAATTAATTTCAAAAATCAATTACTTATGATCTCACAAAATCCATATTTTGAATTAATTTAATTTAAAATGAAATGATTCTTCTACAAATCTAGTAATTTCTAAAATTACTGATTTTCTAAAATCCCATCCTCTTGTCTTCTGATTTTTACTAATTTCATCTCAACTGTCACATTCAGTCTTGATTTAATTCATTTAATTAAATCTTATTCACACATATGGGTATTTTTCCCTAACCCTAATTAAGAGTTGCCTTATTGAATCTTGACCTTTGATTCTAGGGCATTCCTCAAATCTCTCATCTTGTCTGTCCGTTCAAGATTGCATTTTCTATAAAATGACAATCTTGATCTCATTTTCAGATCGCTCATTTGCTTAATCTATTTACTATAGGCATTCTCGTATCTTAGGCTTTTATTATTACTATTTGCATGCTAGGATTGAATTGCTAGTTGCACATTAGTTTATTTTTCAAATCCTTCAAAAGCTTTGCCAGGGCTAGACACACATAATTTGCTCACAAATCTAAGGGCATTATTATCATAGCAAGCTTGATGAGGTGCAATAGAAGTAAGCCATGGAGATTTAAATGGGTGAGACCTTTCCAGTATTCTTCTGTTTTCAGTTTTTCTCCTTTGCATTCTATTTTATGATGTTATTAACTTGCAGGTACAACTAATCAAGTGATTCTATCTTGCGGGAATTTAATCATCATTACACTATGAATATCATGTGCATGCTCGTCGATTTCATCATCATAATCACTATCAACATCATTGCAGACATGAAGTTGTACAGCTTTGCAGAGAGTTCTATTGACAGGGCCTTTTTCTTTTCGTTTTGCTTTCATATAATTGCTCTACATGTGGTTTAATCATCATGCAAAAATTAATATAAGTCAAGTAAATAATCAAAAAGCTATAATTTTTTGTCCAAAAGAACATTTTAAGCATGAAGAATGACAAAACATTGGGACAGATTAAATTACAACTTAAAGAATGCAAAAGCTATAAATATTTGTCCAAAAGAAGAATAAATAAAATTTGGGATGGATTAACTTACAACTTAAATAATGCAAAAGCTATATTTTTTTTGTCCAAAAGAACATTTTAAGAATGAATAATGACAAAACATTGGGATAGATAACTAACAACTATTGTATTACCTCAATTTCAGGATAACTAAGACGATTGTGTTGTGCATTCTTTTCCACTTCATCATGATCACTATCAATATTGGCAACTCTGTTGAGATCATGAAAATATTTTTGTTTTCCTATTGCTTTGATAAAATTTCTATGCATGTGATTTAACCATCGTGCAAAAAAAAATACAAAGCATTCAATAGTCAAGTAAAGAATGCAAATTATAAATTTGTCCAAAAGAACATTTTTTGGATATGACTCCAACAATAAAGAAACTGGGTTGGATTCTCCTATGCTCATATTTCAATAATCTACATATTAAGAGGCATTTGTATACAAAATTTCCAAACAAGAAGAAATGAGATCAATAGAGCTTCTTACCTCATCTGAATCCATGGATTTATGCTCATTCCATGCATAAACTATAGGGTTAACAGAGGCAACCAATTGTAAAACTTGTTGAGTGAGACCAAATATGCAACTCATTACCTTTTGGTACCCTAATTCATTTGAGTTGACATGATCTAGAGAGGCTCCTACTATGCATTGAACAAATGGTTATGAAATATTTGTTGACGAACTAGATTTCCACTTCATCCTACTCTTAGATGCTTCTCCATTATTTTTTTCCACCTAAAATATAATGTCAATTTCAACATATATTCAGTTCAATAAAAAATCAAAATAAATAACACAATGTAAATTGAACCAAAATGCCATACACTTACTACAAATTTGTCCATTTTGGCATGTAACCCACCTCAACCAAATGTATATCCAACCCTCACATTATCTCTTGCTCTCTTGCCTATGTTACTCTTTCCCAAATATTATTTGAAATGTATACTTTCTTTCAATGCCTCCCACTATCTAGGAGATAGAGTGGATTCTAACTTCTCTTTTCCCTCCATGATTGTTTTTCTGCAATTGTATCTAAAATTGTTCATCAAAAATCTCATCTTTTGCTTGTAATATGTTTTAGAGATTTTTCCACTAGTAGTCTCAAAAACATTTTCCATTTTTTGTATAACATTTTCTACAATTCTTGGATCTTGCTCTATAAAACTTGATTTGAAAATATCCAAATGGGCCCTACATCTTACACCTAACTCGGTGGCCCACTTTGTAGCATTTGACCCAATGGGCTCACCATCTCTCTATACCTCAACCAAGAATGACTTATTTCCTTATAATTTTATTTCTTTTGCATTCCTCTCTATAGATTTGTACAAATAATGACTTGATCTTTTTCTTTTGACAAAAGGAGACACATCTTCTATTAAACCACTACTAGTATTTCTGGTTGATCCACTAGTTCCATCAAAATTTCTAGATGCAATAGGTTCACTCTGAGGCACAACAGATGCATGCTCCTTGGCCACATCATGTGTGTCATGAGTAGAAAGATCATTACTGGTCTCCACAGATTTCACTTCAAACACATCCTTTAATGTTGAATAAATCATCTTTAGATCTACTATTCCTTTGCTCTGATGCTTTTCAATAATATCTCTTAGACTTTGTGCTAAGATATCATCATGGCATTGCACATCATCACAACTATTGTTTTCACCAACTTTATTTTTTGAATCACAAATGCGTTGGTTTCTACGAGATGGCGACATTGTATCTTTTCTTTCCTTTTGTTTCTTCTCTACATTTTCTTTGCACTCTTTTTCTTGCCTATAAAACAAAAAAAAAATCATATTATGTCTTATATACATAAAACTCTTGCCTATAAAATTTCATAAAATACTATTAAACAAATAATATACTACTTAGTGGATTTACAACTTGTCTGTTTTTCAAACCAAAGCATGATAAATATTCATTATTCTTGGCCACTTTTTCACTACAAAAACGCTCATAATTTATTGTGTGCAGGTGTTTTTACCAAGCCTAAAGTGCAAAACCAAAAGAAATACAAACAAGGAAAACACAAATAACACCTCAAGATTAGGCCTAAGTTGAACTTGAACAAAATACAAGAAAATGAGTGATATTACCTTGCCCAAGTTGATCGGTTGATTGGCCTTGTAGATCGTTTGATTTGTGTGCTCCTAGATCGATTTTGGAAGCATAACGGCTTTTAAATGCTTGATTTGGATGCAAAAAGATTGTGGATTGAGTGCAAGATGATGGCTAAATATGAATCAAGTTGAATGCTTGAGAAGGGTTGAAGGTGATAGATTGTGCTTAGCTTGAATGTCCCTTTGGTTAGGGTTTTTTTTTTTTAAATGGCTAAGTGTTAGCCATTTAGCAAGGGAGAGATTAATGAATGGCTATGATTCATTCTTGGCCAAGGACAAGAGATCAAGGGTGGAGATCAAAGGTTGACCAAAAGGAATTAAAAATTAATTTTTTAATATGCATGGGGAAAACAAAAGGAATAAAATATTCCTTGAGAAACCTTGGGTGAATAAATGGAATTTAAAATTCCATTGGAAAGGACATGGGGATTGTAAATGGAATTAAAAATTTCATTAAGTGTGTTGGAAGAATAAAATGGAATTAAAAATTTCATTGGGATGTGGGAAGAGTTGACTAAAGGGGGTTGATTAGACTAGTTGATGAAGGATTAGAAGAAGGTTAGGTAGCTAATGATGATTAGGAACCAACCTGAAAAAGTTGTAGGATGTGACACATCCTAATCATGGATTAGGAATCTACACATCCCTAATGATGAAATTAGGAGATGAGTTAGGATTAAGTGTGGATGGGACATAAAGAGAATTAAATAAGTGGGTTATTTATTTAATTCTTTGGAAGAAAGGAATAAAGGGGTAAGGTATTTAATTATTTAACTAAATACCTTAGGGATTTAGAGGAATTTAGGGAAATTAATTAAATAATAACTTAGTATTACTTAATTAATGCAAATAAAAGGATATTTAGATGAAAAGGGACAGATTTGACTAAATGTAAGTGGTCAAATTTATATATCTACATTTTTCCCCTCTTTGAGATGGTGTTATGAAGTAGCATCATTTCAAAGAAGATTAAAAGATAGCACCAAGAAGAAGATGGTTAGATTGGGAAAGATTCCCCAGTCATTCAAAGAAGTGACTAGGAGGAAAGATGATGGGAGTAAAGATGAAGATTAGGGATTGAGGATGCCCCCTTTAGAGGACATGTGGGTTCAAGAGAACATGGGTGTGCTCTCGAAATGGATGAGGTGATGAAAGAGTAGATGGGGAAGATGAGACAAAATGATGGATAAAAGAGGATGATAAGTGATAAGAGATTGCGCAAAGAAGATGAGAAGAAAGAAAGCACAAATGGAGTCAAGGACAAATATGATACTGCCATGATCAAGCTACAAGCCAAGATGGACTGTTGATGGATGGAGTGTTGTTGATGAGGGAGTGATATATCCTGAAACAACACAAGGATAAGGTAAGGACACATCTCGATGATGAAAATGAGGAGAGTGTTGTTGATGAGGGAGGGATACATCCCAAAACAACACAAAAGGATAGGGAAGGATACATCCCGATGTTGATGATGAGAGTGTTGTTGATGAGGGAAGGATACATCCCAATGACAATGATGATTATGGTGATGATTGGGTCAAGGCTTGTAGCAAGGCTAGGAACAAGACCAAGGATTTGATTAGATGAAATGTGCTAGATTGTATGGATTAGGATTGGATGGAGATGTGAGATTGTTGAAATGAATGAAGATGATGGAGGGAAAGATGCTTAGAATAAAAAATATATATTATCCTAAGAAGATGGATGAAAAGATGCTTAGGCTAACAAATATCTATTATCCTAAGCGGATTGAAAAGATGATGATATGATGAGGAGGATGGATGAAAAGATGCTTAGAATAACAAATCTCTATTATCCTAAGCAGTTTAAAAAGATGATGAAATGATGAGAAGGTTGGAAGAGGAGGGATGGGAATGGATAGGATAGAGAGATCAAGGAGAGTGATGAAGGATGAATGGATTAGAACCAAATCAAGAAATTTAATGGTTATGCACTATGTTTCCATGTAATGAGAACTTAATTTGATATAGCATGAGATATTATGCACCAGGGTATGAGGAACCAAGGTGATGTCGTAGCACATACATAGGGGATTTGGTTGGGCCTGATGTTGAGATAAACACAAACACAAAGGATTCCCTAGCGTAACACAAGACCACATGGATCTTGGTGGGTACTATGTGGGACAACCAAGAAGACAAAAACATACAAAAGATCAAGATATTCCCCTATGTTCACTAGCCAAAGCACACCATGATATGATGGATCGTGGTGACCCTGAAGAGGTATAATAGGTAGCTCAAATCATTAAAAAAATGTCAAAATCGTCAAAAGATCACAATCAAATTTTAAACATCCTTTGCCACAGGATCAAAAGGGTGGATGGGAGATACAGTTTGTTAGGAAGGATGCATCATGTTGAGACCAAAGATGGAAACTAAACTAAATGATTGACATGACGTAGGATATCTGAAACCAACATAACCTTATGATATTGATGACCTTTATTTGTAAGCACCAACTAGGATAGGGACATACTTGATGACACGACCAGACAATAAGATGACAAGACAGACACACCCTAAAGACCTAGGGGCTCAAAGGTTGATCACAGAGCATCCTTGACTACGTAAAAGCATAGAGCCTTCATAGTTCGACAAAAGACCGAATCCTGAACATGCATAAAAGAAGAAAGAGGACAATTGAGACCATGACAAAAGATGAAAACCGAATGGACAAATTCCTTGGGGGCGGATCAAATGATCGACCTTGCCTACATGAATGGGCAGGGGCAACGTAGTTTGACACAAGGCCAAAGACAAACAATAGACAAGGGATGATGAGATGACAATGATAAGGAGATATAATGATGGAGTTGATATGACGATACAAGATAGACTTGGTGGATATGATGATGGATATACATAAGATGTGGATTAATGTGAAGTTCAGGGATGGGATAGTTATCCAAATCATCAAAAGATGAATGGGGAGTATGATACGATGGATATATGAGTGATGAAGAGTGATAGGAGATGAGACAGATGTGAGCAATAGATAAAAGTGATGATAGTGAGATGAATGGCATTGGATTGCATGGTGATAGCCTATAGCTAGATACCAATGACAAGGGATTATGAGATGGAAGGAAGAATAAAGGTAAATGGATTGGATTGATAAAGATGGGGACATAGAAAGATGTGAGGATGGATGGACAGAGGGATAAATATTTAGAAATACGGAATGGATTATTGGATGGATAAATGGATGGGGAGATACAAAAGGGATCAGTGGATGGATGAATGTTGTTTCCAATGACTATGTCACAAATAAGTAGATGCCCCACTCGAGAGATGTCATGTATGACAAGGCAAGAGGGATAGAATACAATAGGATGGGTGGAAAATAGAAGATAGATAGATGTGGATAGGATACATGGATGAGGAAGGAGAATGGAGGGGGATAAGGGATATGGCGGCGTATCGATGAGAGGAATGTATGCCAAGATATATCCAAAGCATGTGTATATATGCGCCCTTGTCCTGATCAAGATCATAAAGAAGATGGAGGGACTAGATAAAAATGGATATGATGGGTAGGATATGGAAGATAGGTGGATGTAGGAGATGGAGGAAGGGGATGCGTAATATGAAGCTATCCCCAAGTGTGGAAGATAGGTGGATGTAGGAGATATGGGAGATGAAAGAAGGGGGATCTACACATGACACGTGTTTACCAAGTTTTCATCATGGTACTTATCCAAGGAATTTTTTTCTAAATTTTCACCATTGGATGAATCATTTCTCTTTACTATTTTTTGTTTTGGATTTTTTACTTTTTTGACTTTTTTTTTTCTTGGCCATTTTTTACTTTTTTTGTATTTTTTGGTGAGTAAGTGGGTGGAGATGGATGAAGAGAGGGATATGGATAAATGGATTTGGAAGACATGTGACAAGGGGATGGATGAAGGACTCAAGCATCAAGTTTCATATGAGGTAATAAGATCCCCTGTGTAAAGTGACTATTGGATGTCGGTACAACCTTATTAGAATGGATGGATTATGCAAGAGGATGGATTAAAGGGATTTTATGGGGGAGATATGGGGGATAGTGGATGGGATGTTGGAAAGTGTATGGATGGAATGATGGAATAGATGTGTGATGGGGGAAGGTGTTCAAGACCAACATTGGCACATGTGGTGGGGGATGTGAAAGGATAGGGAGATGAATGGGTGGAGAGTGTGGGGATAATGGAGGAGTTGTGATAGTGAATTTTGGGACATAGGGACCCAAAATAGATTTAGGAGATGGAGGATGTAGACGATTAGTTGTTGGATTAGCAAGTTTGGATGTCGTTACGACTTTTTCATTTGAAGGCATGACACCTTTTGTCTTTGGGATCCACATGATTTTGATTTTTTCTTTAGTGGGCCTTTGTGGCCTTTTGGATGGATTTGGATTTTGGATTGTATTTTTCTTTTCGTTAACATGTCTTTTTAAGGGGACATGAGGAGCTTTAGATTCATATGGATGTTTAGATTTATGCATTTTTACTTTGGCATCCAAAGTGTTTTTAATAGAAATGGGATGGGTATGAGGCAATGGATGATGTGGAGGAGACATAAATGGAGTGATAGAGGTAGGCTTTCGATGATGATGTGTGGGTGGAGGATGTGAGATAGCATGCATGGAGGGGTGCCTTTTTTGATCCTGATTAGGAGTTATGAATTTAGGATTTTTATGAGGTGTGCTAGGGATAGACGATGCATGGATGAAAGGATAAATAGGATGAGATGGAGGAGGTGATGTTGGGATATAAGGGCCCAAAATGGAATTTGTATATGGAGGACATATTATGGTAAATGGAGGGGCATAAGGACCCAAAATAGATGTAGTAGAGGGAGGATGAGCTATGGTGGATGAAGGGATATAAGGGCCCAAAATGGATTTAGAAGATGAAGGAGGAAGATGGAAGGTTCTTCTGAGGTAACATGATGGAGGAGGGGGGATGGTGACAAACGGTTTAGTGGAATGATGGGAAGTGCCTCTTATTCCTTTGGAAGAGGGTCGTTTAGGATGTATAGAGGTTGTACCAACATTTTTGGATTGTGAGTCTTGGGAGATATATCCAGGACCTTGTGCACCTAGATGTTCTTTGACCTAGATGAGCTCTAAAATACCTTGCTCATGCAAGCCTAAACCTTTTCCTTGATAGTTCATGTTCTTGAGCATTTGATCTATGGTAGGATGCTTATTCTTTTGGAAGCATGATGTGAGTCAATTAGTAGGTGAAGGAGGATGGGTTTTGCATATGATTTGTTTTTATTCTGTAAGAAGACCACCATGGATGAGTGTAATATTACCAAGGTGATATAAAAGTGGTGTTTGGATGGTAGGGCTAGGCAGCAATGAAGGATCATGAGATGGAGATAATTGGGTGGCAGCATCCTGGTCAAGAGGAATGAGTGATAAGGGATCAAGAGAGGGATTAGGTGATATGATAGGATCTAGATTTGTGACAATGGGCGATAAGGGTTCATGAGATGGAGTGAGTGGATCTTGAGTGCAAAGGGGATCATGGGATGGAGTGGATGAGCTAGTGTGATCTTGAGATGGGATATATAGGATGGCATGATCTTGATTTGGAGGATGGGATATGCTTGTATGCTTTGGATCAATCTTTTGTGGGAGGCATGGTGAGGGAGGAGTGTTGGAGGGACTCCTCAAGTGGGGGAGATAGGAGGATGGAGGATTTATGAAGCTCATGGGATTGAAGTTCGGTAATACTAGGACTAAGAGGAGTGGATTGGATTTGGATGTCTCCAATGAATTGGGTAGAACTAGGAGTAGAAGATGGGGATTCAATGGATTTGTTGGGCTTGATGGTTTCAACGATTTGGATGGGGTTAGGAGTGGTAACAAGGGTGATAGGTATGAGATGGAGAAGGGCCTCATCACTAGTGATTGTACATGATAGAGTGGGAGGGCATGGTTCCAAAACATCAAGATGTGGATTTGGGGATGCATATTCTATCATGAGTCCTTGGATGAAATTTGGAAGGAGATATTTGGGCATTGTAGGTTCAAGTGGGGTGATGGGAATGGATGGGTGGAGGACTAGCATTAGGGATTGGTGGATTAGGATTAGATGAGTGGATGGAATTGGATGGAGGACTAGGAGTAGGTGGAGGATTAAGCTTGGCTAGTGGATTGAGATTAGATGGAGGATTGAGGTAGGCTGAATTGGTAGGAGGGTTAAAATATAATGGAATGGTGGGGGGAGTGATACAAGAGGATGTGGATGCTAGATTAGGTTGGGAAAATTGGGATGGTGGATTATAGTAGGAATATTGGAATGGTTGATTTTGATAGGATGGTGTGGGGGTTGAATTAGGATGGAAATATTGAGATGATGGATTAGGATAATAGGACGTGGGTGGTGGATTTATGTAGGAGGATGTGGATGTGGTATTAAAGTGGAGATATTGTGATGGTTGATGATGATAAGGATAGGAGTATGGGGATGGTGGATTAATATAGGAGGATGTTGATGTTGGATAGGAGCTAGATGTAGTGGGATGATATGATGAATATGTCGATGGTGAGGATACTAGATATCCCTTGTCAAGGGTAGCATAGGGGAATAGTTCAGAGGAGTGGTTTGATTTTGAGAGGCGGTCAGAAGAATCTTGCTAGCATTGACAGCATCAAGAGGATCTATATTATACTCATCTTAATCAACAAGACTTTTGGTATCATCATCAATGTAGTTAGGATTCCCCTTGACTACTATTATTGGTTGCATTGGAGGAGGATAAGGATTCACGACATTAGATGGAATGGATATGGATTGAAAAGATGGGGTAGATGATCAAAAGAATAGAATAGATGATGAAAGATAAATAGGATAGATTGGAAGAAGATGGGAGAAGAGATCTTAAGATTTGTTTCAATTATCAGAAGATCTTGGATATAGATGGACTAAAGCTCATATTGGGATTGGATTAAAGCTCAGATTCAAATTGGATGGAAGCTCAGATTAAGATTAGATTAAAGCTTAGATTAGGATGATGGGATTAAAGCTCATATTAGAATTGGATTGGAGATTAGATTAGGATGAGATTAAAGCTCAGATTATGGTCTAGAATAGTCCAGGGGTGACAAGATTGAGAAAAACCAAAAATTAAAATTTTCAAATTTTTTTCGGTTTTTTTGTCATAGTAAATCATGTTTTCGGGGGTCTTCAGAGCGGAATTTGGGGTTGAAACTTGTGTCGGTACTTAAAATTGGATTTTCAAAGGCACACTATTTTAGGGATTGAATTAGTACTCTTGGAGACCTTTCTGACGGTGTAAACAGTTTTGAATTTTGAGCACCGAGTAGAAAGTTATGACCCTGACAAGTCAGGGTAAATAAACTCCTAGTTTTTTTTTTGAAAATTGGATGGTTTGGGGATGAACAGGAAGAGGAGGAATGCTTTTATTATGATTTTAGGCTGAGGAAGATGTAGCCTAATTGTGGCATGAAGGATTGACTCTCTGGATTTTGTATGGGAAGCGGATTCTCCTCTGTGTGAAGCAAATTCACCTGTTTAGAGAGATCAAATTCACCCAAAACAACAGTCAGGATCACCCAAAATAGTAGATTCACCCAAACAGAAAAGCAGGATCACCCCTAGGAGAAAATTCACCCTACCAAGAGAGCAAGATCACCCAAAACAGTAGTCAAAATCTCCCAAAATAGCAGATTTGCCCAAACAAAAAATTAGGATCGCCCAAAATAGCATATTTTCCCAAACAAAAAAGCAGGATCGCCCAAAATATAGAGCAAGACAACCTCTAAAATCATATTCACCCCTCTGAGGAATTAGGTTCACCCTAGAAGATAGAGCAGGATAGCCCCTAAAAGCAGATTTGCCCCTTTAAGGAAGTAGGTTCGCCCATGTGCAGAGTCAGGTTCACCCCTCAGAGCAGTTTCCCCTCTGTAACTTCAACCTGGACCTGCAAAATTCAAACAACAAAGAATGTGAAAGAAAATACTCGTGACGTGGGTCCCACTGGGCGTGCTAGAAATGTGTGCAGGTGTTTTTACCAAGCCTAAAGTGCAAAACCAAAAGAAATGCAAACAAATAAAACACAAACAACACCTCAAGATTAGGCCTAATTTGAACTTGAACAAAATACAAGAAAATGAGTGATATTACCTTGTCCAAGTTGATCGGTTGATTGGCCCTGTAGATTGTTTGATTTGTGTGCTCCTAAATCGATTTTGGCAACATAGCAACTTGTAAATGCTTGATTTGGAAGCAAAAAATGTTGGATTGAGTGCAAGATGATGGTTGGAGATTAATGAAGTTGAATGCTTGAGAAGGGTTGAAGGTGATAGATTGTGCTTAGCTTGAATGTCCCTCTGGTTAGGGTTTTTTTTTTAAATGGCTAAGTGTTAGCCATTTAGCAAGGGAGAGATGAATGAATGGCTACGATTCATTCTTGGCCAAGGACAAGAGATCAAGGGTGGAGATCAAAGGTTGACCAAAAAGAATTAAAAATTCTTTTTTCAATATGCATGGGGAAGACAAAAGGAATAAAATATTCCTTGAGAAACCTTGGGTGAATAAATGGAATTTAAAATTCCATTGGAAAGGACATGGGGATTGTAAATGGAATTAAAAATTTCATTGGGATGTGGGAAGAGTTGACTAAAGGAGGTCGATTAGAAGAAGGTTAGGTGGCTAATGATGATTAGGAACCAACTTGCAAAATTTGGAGGATGTGACACATCCTAATCATGGATTAGGAATCTGCACATCCCTTATGATGAGATTAGGAGATGAGTTAGGATTAAGTGTGGATGGGACATAAAGGGAATTAAATAAGTGGGTTATTTATTTAATTATTTAACTAAATACTTTAGGGATTTAGAGGATTTTAGGGGTATTAATTAAATAATAGTATTATTACTTAGTTAATGCAAATAAAAGGATATTTAGACGAAAAGGGATAGATTTGACTAAATGTAAGTGGTCAGATTTAGATGTCTACATCTATCGGCATTGTGATCACTATCATCTAATTTGTGCCTTACAGTCCTTTTCCTCATTACCTGAAGTCCAAATAAACAATAATGTATAAATCAGCAACTTGAATCAGTAAAACTTTATTGAGTTCATAAGTTTATAACTATTGACTTTCCAATCTGCAAATAACTGCAAAGGGAAACTTAAAATATAATTCAGTTTATAAATTAAAAAGAATTTGTAGTAAAAAACCAAGAAGACATTTACAATTACAAGTATCAGACAAATATTCCTTAGGGATATATTCATAAGAAAAGAACTCATAAAAATATTACACAAGCAAGATGAAGAAAAATCATGCTCTAGTTCATCATGGGGTGTGTTAGAACCTTCAAATTTTTCCTAGTTCCATCATCACAATTAACCTTGAGCTCCATGGCCTGAGCTTATTCCTTTTTTTATTTTTGATTGAGCCTCCCCACTGTAAACAAACATATATTTTTTTTAGGTCTGACTGACACTAAAAGACCTATACAAAGCCAAAAATTCATCATATATACTTAAGCAAAAACATGTCTAGCTATTTTACATCCATAAAAGTCATTTACCGCAATCCCATAGCAACAATTTGAACCCTTAGCGAGTTGGCAGTATATAACAGACAACATAAAAGAATTCACCTAATACCATAGGGGGTATTATAATAAAGGTGCAGTTGGGCAGTATAAAAGAGCTTAATTACATTATAACCGCAGTAGTGTGGAGAGGAAAAGTGAACAATGTGGTATAGCGGGGAACAACCCGCCACCCCACAAGGAAGGAGATAATAAAGATCGGTAGTGCAGTAAGATTCACTATGCTACAATGAAGCATAAGGAAGCTTGCAGTATAGTGGTATACACCCCTCTATCCCATGATAGAGAAATCTCCAGACAATAGTACAACAGTAAGTTTGATAAATAAAAATATGCATGGCCCCGCTATCCCACACTAGTTAAAGAAAGAGGTGATGGTGTTGTGGTATAGACTATTAGGGAATTATTACTAGTTGTGATATTAAATGCATAACTCTTAACATCCCTTAGATCTTGTGAAAATCAATGGCACACATTCAAACTTGAAATATGAGTTTATCATAGAATATTTGGCATAAGGTTGATATTAATGACAACATGACTAAACTCATTAGCCATTAAAATTGAGAAATCGACATTATTTTGGAATTCATTTGCAAGGATTGTCATGTGGGAAGCTAGGAGTTCAACAGGGCGAAGTTCTGCAACTATCACATACCAGGTAAGTACAATAAATTTATTGAAGCAACTTTACAAGCATAGAATTGTTTGAAATCCTGCATTTAAACACTTAGAAATCTCGAGTAGAGGTTGACATTAGATATCATGCCACCTAAAAAGAAAGAGCCTGAGACTAAGAAGGAAGAGCCTAAGGGTAAAAAGAGATCAACATTAGGTATCATGTCGCCTAAAAAGAAAGAACCTGAGACTAAGAAGGAAGATCCTAAGGGTAAAAATAGATCATTACAACAGTCTATCTTAGATATCTTTCCTAAATTGACTGAGAAAGGATACAAGAAGGTTTTCAATTATACAAATCATGGTTGTAGGGATGCCCTTATTCATGTTTCAGGGTGGGAATTATTTTGGAATTTCTATGAAAAGAGGGAAGGGAGAATTCTAGTATCAAATCCATGGACATTAGACTTAGCTAAGCTATTTTTCCTGAATGTCTTCATAGATGTGGAGTTCATTAGAGTTTTAGCCCAAAATTACCACTCTACTACCAAGTCCGTGAGGATAACAGATGGATCACCATTGGTAATATTAACAAAAGTTGCAATCATTGAATGTTTCAATCTAAACAAACAGGACCTCACTAAGGTTGACTTGCAAAAGAGTGAGGAAGAATATACTAGGTTAAGGAGAACACACAAAAGTGATAAACTCCCCATATACATGAAAAGGGGTGTTAACAACAAGGTGATACCTATCTCCCCCTCTGCCACCGAACTATTTGATGTACAAGATTGTCAGATTTATTTCAAGAAAACCTACTTTTCTTTCTTTAAAGCACTTGGGATAGATGCACAAGAAAGAATTTCAGTTAGTTTGATGATGATAGTTATGAGAATTTAGAACCTTGAGACAAACATTGAATATGACTTTGCCTCATATCTTGAGAAGGCATTGCATGAAGGCTTCCTGCAAGTCAGAGAGAACATGGCCCCTATAACATTTAGGCAGTATTCTTTACTGTGTCACTTGATATTGTACCAGAACAAAGATAGATGGACCAAAAGGATGTGTTCGGGTAAGGTTGATCAACAAGAGAACTTTCTTCCCATGCAATAATGGTGTTATACATGGGATAGCAGATGCCAAAACTTTGATTATGTAGTGTTCCATGATGACTTTGTGCACAGAGTTATGAGAGTTCTTGGCCACTCATCGCCAATATTACACACACCTATACTATGACTATTGAGCCCCTTGGCTTTGAAAGTAGAACAAGGTCATACTCATAACTTTGGTGATTGATTTTTTCTGCAAGATGACACAATAATAAGGATTTATGGGTGCCCATAGGACCCACATATATTACCAAAATTTGTTCCTCTTTGGCTAGCCTTTTTAGAATTTATGTGGCAGATTTTGTGGATGGAAAAGGATGTCATACAGATTCAAAATAAGGGTAAATTTCTACCTAACTTGACAACATGTGAAACACTATTTGTTGGATATGATACCCTTGAAGAATTACAATATTACCTTAAGACAAGATATTCTCTGAGGCCTGGAAGTGAAAGTGTTTTTTACCTTGAGGTCCATATGAATTTTATAAGATGAAGCCTCCTCACAAAGGCCGCAATAACTCATCAAGTGGATTATGAAGAGGATGTAATTAGAAACTGCTTCACTCCCCAAGAGGTATATAAGAGGAAAATAAAATTGGAGATCATGATGAAGTTGTAGGAAGAAATGAAGAAGAAGAAGAGTAACTTCTTGGGGTATTTTGTAGAGGCAAATCCTCTTAAGAGGATAAATTTTATAATTGATATTTTTGATGAAATGTATGCAGATAAGTCTATAGCAGAGGAGGAGAGGCCCACAAAATTATCTCCCAAAAGGCCAAGTGGTATTATAATTTTAGATCCATCTCCTAAAACTATTTTAGTATGTTATGTTCCTCAAGAATCACCTCATGAATTCCTAAGAAATAGAAGACATAGGATCCACAAATATTGGTATCCTATGCAATGAGCGAAGGAGTGGGAGATATAAAAGAAGTGGCCAATGTACTGAGGAGTTTGAAGGATGATGTTGAGGTAGCTGATCAACCAGCCCATGAAACTGAAGCTCATAAACTAGAGGCTAGAATTGATATTCGTATGCAAGGAGAAAGGGAAATGCAGGATGATGAGAGGAAAATTGCAACTCACAAACTTATTAAAGATGATGATTTCATTAAGACCCTTGAATTTAAGGATTTTTCGGTTAAAATGGAAATGAGGGAGTTTGAAGAAAGGGTAGATATAAACAAGATGGGTGTTGAGGAGTCTCAGCACGATCAGATTGCAACCCAAAATTTTAATGAATTGAGAATTGATAATGATGATATTAGCCCACAAGAAGCTAGGAATATGGTTTTCAAGAGTAATATACTCATTATCCCAGGTATGCAACTAAAGAAGATATTCTTACTTGACCAAGTAAGAACACAATAAGACCTAATGATGATTGTTGAATTTTATTTTGATGAGGGGGTAAGTGGTACAAGGTACAACCCTATGATTGAGACCTTGGCATTTTGGGCCAAGCAAAGAAATACACAAAAAACAAGGTTGTTAGATGTGGTAC
This sequence comes from Sequoiadendron giganteum, assembly GCA_007115665.2. Classification (NCBI taxonomy): domain Eukaryota; kingdom Viridiplantae; phylum Streptophyta; class Pinopsida; order Cupressales; family Cupressaceae; genus Sequoiadendron; species Sequoiadendron giganteum. The sequence goes on along the minus strand of CM021102.1, from coordinate 572,413,137 downwards.
AAGAGATGAGAGGAACGACTATGGTAAAAAAATTGAAGGACACATCTCCTTTAGAATTTGCAACCATGAAAATGTACTCGGCCATGTTCACTCGAGTTGTTGTTAAGGAAATGGAAAACAAATTGACAGAATATTAAAAGGAACATAAATTCTTAAATGATGAGGTAAATAAGCTATTCATAGAAAATGTAAGGCTGAAAGAGCAATTGAAAGGAGTAGGGCCCTCATAGAGTAAATAAATAGTATTGTATCAACCTCCTACTACCCAATCAATTGATATAGATAGTGCATCCTCTAAACAAATGAATGTACTAAGACAAGAGATCGAAGAGTTGAAAAAATCCAATAATGAAACCAAGGAGGGAGTGAGGGAACAAATCATCATCAATGTCTTGGAAAAAATCCTAGATCATAGGATCAAACTGATTGAAGACAAATTGGAAAGTGTGTATGATTTCTACATTTCATTATCCCAAGAAATTGACCAAATGACAGTCCATTCACTTATACTAGATCCTCTTTTCAACAAGTGGTAGCCAATTCATCATACCTTGGTGACTTTATGCAAGGTATTACAGAGAAGTGTGGAAGCTCCTTCAGCTTTGAAGCAAACTGAGTAGATGGTTAAGATAGTTATAGATGAATCTCAGTATATAAATGGAGAAGATCAAAAGATCAAAACAAGGATGGAATTATTTCATACATTGAAGAAGTGGTATGTGCCAAGGATATTGAAGGATGATGACCAATTGAAAAATATCAGTGAATGGAGAAAGGAATTTGGAAAAATTGTTCTTGATTGCATTGCTCATGTACAAAAGGATGGTGAGTTGAATGTCCACAACATCAATTTGATCATTGATGGAATAATAGCCTTGGATACTAGATATTCTAAATTCATTACATATGGAAGAGGGTTACTTGACAACAGATGGAGGAATCACCTAACAAATATATCAAAGATTCAAGAATATAAATGGCCTCATGACTGCACAGTATACCAATGGGAGCAAAAGTATTTGGCTCCTCCAGAAGAATAGGGCCTTGAAGATGTTGCAGTAGAAGAATTGATCCTTCAAACACTCTATCATGGATAGGGGAACTTTTCCATATTAGGATGATCGTGGGTCTCCTATGTTGATTAACGGACTGTAAATGTATTGCAAGTGTTGTGGGCTTCCAATCAATATTGTCTAATTTCTATGTTTTCTCTTAGTTATGTTTTAAGCAAAACTAATGTTTAGTTTATACGAAGAGGCATGAAATTTGAAAAGATTCCATATTTTTTAACAGTCTGAAGCTTGTTACTTCTCTTATAAAAGAGAAACCAAGACTGAATTTTGATATCATCATCATAGGAATTTATAGAAACATATACGAGGAGACTTCAATTATATTGTAATATCTATTTGAAGCAATCAATGGAGAAGAATATTTAATCTAGTGCTCGAATTCTGGTCTCAATTATTTGTTGATGATACTATGTATGATTGTGTGGTTGTCTCCAATTTAATATTTCCTTGTTATTCAAATTAAGTATATCAAGTATATGTTTAATTTTTCAATACACACTTGATGTCATTGTGTGATTTATTTTAATTGGTTCCTTCAAGTAAGGATTAAATCCCTTTAAATAAATCACAGTAACCTGGAAGTCTTATTTGGATCAATAAGAAGAACCATATAATTGCATCATCGCACATCTATGCAAGCCATAGACTCTCACTGTGCCAAATAATTAGAGTTGCAACCAAAATTAAGACACATATATCATCCACATCTTGACTCCATTGCCCAATAGTAAAAGGCACTGATCTATTTCATTTAAAATATTATTTCAAAACACCTCATTCACATATTTCCAATTTTTAGTGTCAATCATACCTAAGAGATCATTTCTTTGTTTGTAATGAGGAGGCTTAGTTCACCTAATGTTAAGATATCTATATATATTATTAAATTATAGATGTTCATTATTGATATTCAAATTGACGATTACATTGCATTTCACATCTTTCAAACTCAAATAATTACTTCACATTGCATAACTAACTAATAACTAGATGTTGATAGATGATAAAATGTAAAAAATTATAAAATAAGAGACAAAAACCATTTTTTTAATTGAAAGGAATTTCCATAGCAATAGAGTTATAGAGAGCAAATAAAATAGAGATTTTAACTAATGAATTGTAAAAAATAGATTGTTGTAGTTTATATTCAATTTATGGATTACATTGCATTACACATCTTTCAAACTCATAGCATTACTTCAAATTGCATAACTAATAACTAGATGTTGATAGATGACAAAATTTCAATTACAATATAGTTTTTACAAAGTCAACCTAAGCATTTATGAAATTACTTCACATTGCATAACTAATAACAAGGAGCAACTGCCAATTGCATTTGCTAGCCATGGCATTCCATGAGACCACATTTCTTTGAGGCATTTTTTCAAACAGTTCAATGCCTTGTCTATGCTATCATATTTTTCATACATGTCTACCAAAGAATTTTATCAAACAATTCAATGCTTTATTGCTATGGCTAAAATCCTAAAACAAGTTCTTTCGAATAAGCTATGGATGCTTAGACAAAATCTATCAAAGCATAATAGTAAGCAATAACATAGACAAGGTAGTGAATTGGTTGAAATAATTCCTCAAAGAAATGTGGTCTCATGGAGATGGAATGCCATGAAACTACATGACAATTTTCTTTTCATGGAATTCCATCACCATGAGACCACATTTCTTTGAGGAATTTTTTCCAAAGTTCATTGCCTTGTCTATGCTACCACATTTTTCATACATGTCTACCAAAGCATTTTATCAAACAGTTCATTGCCTTGTTTCTATGGCTAAAATCCTAAAACAAGTGATTTTAAACAAGCTATGGATGCTTGGAAAAAAACTATCAAAGCATAATATTAAGCAACAAGCTATAGTCTCATGGTTTTTTTTTGGCACAAAAATCAATGTGATTTTATTTGCAGGTTTTAAACGCATTTTTTTGGCAATTTTACTATTTGAAATGGGAAAAATCTCTATGGTCAGTTTTGTGCATTTTTTAATTGTACGATTCTCACAGTTGGTGAAAAAGGTAGTGTTCATGAAGGAATGGAAAAGATGTGTAGAGCCTTTGAATTATACATGTATTGTGCAATGGCATTGAATCATTTAGCAAACCATGTTTTCTTCACAGGGCAACATTTTCTTATGGAACAGTTGATTGAGACAACTCTTGATTCAAATGACCACCCTCTCATGAAATGACATTCATATTATAATATTGCATGATCTTATCATAGTAAAGGTGATTGTGACACCACTGGTCGCTACTACATGGCATCAGTCAAGGAAAGCCAGAGGCCATAGGATTTTGTGGACAGGTTCAGTTGAAGCTCGAAGATCTTAAGAGTTCTCTCTCAAATTTTGAAAAGGTTTTGGAGGTCCACCCTGAGAATTGTGAGAGCTTAAAAATTGTAGGCCATATATATGCTCAACAAGGGTAGGCAGATAAGGCTTTGTAAATTTTAAGAAAGGTAACTCACGTAGATCTACATGATTCCCATGCATTTATAAAGATGGGTGAGTTATTAATATCATCAAACCCTAGTGCAACCTTAGATTCTCTTAAGACACCAAAGTCTCTTTTGAAGAAGAGTAGAGAAGAAGTACCCATTGAATTATTAAACGACATTGGGGTTCTTCATTTTGAGTGTGATGAACTAGATTTGGCTCAAAAAACTTTTATGGGGGCATTAGGAAATGATGTTCTACCTCTACATAAATCTCTATGGTCAGTTTTGTGCATTTTTTACTTGTAGGATTCTCATAGCTAAAGAAAAAGGTAGTTTTATTGAAGGAATGGAAAAGATGTGTAAAGCCTTTCAATTATACCCGTATTGTGCAATGGCATTGAATCATTTAGCAAACCATTTTTTCTTCACAGGGCAACATTTTCTTGTGGAACAGTTGACTGAGATAGCTCTTGTTTCAACTGACCACCCTCTCATGAAATCTCATTCATATTATAGCCTTACATGATCATATCATAGTAAAGGTGATTATGACACCATTGGCCGCTACTACATGGCATTAGTTAAGGAAAGCCAAAGGCCACAGGATTTTGTGGACACGTCCAATCAAAGCTGGGAGATCTTAAGACTTCTCTCTCAAGTTTTGAAAAGGTTCTGGAGGTCCACCCTGAGAATTGTAGAGCTTAAAAGTTGTAGGCCATATATATGCTCAGAAAGGGTAGACAAAGAAGGCTTTGGAAATTTTAAGAAAGGAAACTCGCATAGATCTATGTGATTCCCATGCATTTATCAATATGGGCAAGTTATTAATATCATCAGACCCTAGTGCAGCCTTAGATTCTCTTAAGAAAGCAAAGTCTCTTCTGAAGAAGAGTAGAGAAGAAGTACCCATTCAATTGTTAAACAACATTGAAGTTCTTCATTTTGAGCATGATGAACTAGAGTTGGCTCAACAAAATAATATGGAGGCATTATGAAATGGCATTTGGGTTGAATTCATAAATAAAACCCCAGTGCCAATTCTATACTTTTTCCTGTGCTCTTTAAGGATATGGGATTCTTCCATCGACTAGAAGAAGGTGGTGTTTTATAAAGGCTAATATTGTTCAAGTTTTTTTATTATGTGGATGCATTTCTATGTCTTACAGCCATGGCTCGGGCTTAGAATGAGATCCAACTAAGCCTATAATTGATTGGGGATGAACTTAAGGTGGATAAAAACTCATCAAATTCTTTATCTATGCTTGGAAAAATGGAACTAAAAACATATGACTGGCTTAAAGCAAAAGAAATAATTAAAGTTGCACAAAGTGAATTAGATGCAAAGAATTTTTATATTGACATTTCACTTGGAAATTGGAATTATTTTGTAGCTTTTCGTAATGAGAGGAGGGATCCAAAGGTGGAGGCACAACATCTTGAGAAGGCTAGAGAGTTGTATTGTAAAGTGTTGGCACAGAGACCAGGAAATGTTTATGTTGCAAATGGAGGAGACATTGTGCTAGCTGAAAGGGGTCAATTTGATATTGCAAAGGAAAATTTTACATAGGCACAAGAAGCAACAATAGGAAACATCTTTATTCATATGCCTTATGTGTGGGTAAATCTAGCACATGTTTACTTTGCACAAGGACAATTTGCGCTTGCAGTGAAAATGTATCAAAATTGTTTGACAAAATTCTATTTTGGCACTGACTCCCAAATTTTATTATATTTAACTTGAACACATTATGAAGCAAAACAGTGGAAAGATTATAAAAGAACATCATTAAGAGTAGTAGATTATAACTATTGTAATTTTCCAATCATAAAGCTATAGATTTTGTGTTTAATGCAATGAGGGTTTCAAATTACCTTTGAATTTGTTGCAGAGGGCATCCCCAAATCTGACTTCACTGTAGAGGGCCTCGCCGACTTCAAATTCATTATAGAAAACTGTGAATTCCTTTCCCTTACCTATCCTTTTAGAATTCTTCAAGTCATCTTCGAACAATCTTTATCACCCATGCAAGTAGTTGTTATAACTCAAAACTCCTCAGTGTAGTTGTCAAGTGTCAGGCGTGCTAAACGAATAATGAATTGTGCGCCCATGCAAGTAGCTGCTAAAACTCAAAATGCCTCAGTGTAGTTGTCAAGCTCTAGGCTAAATGCGAATAATGAATCACACACAATACACTCCCACCAATCATTTCCCCAAATATTTTTTTTAATTTTGATTAATTTATATTCATGTGACTAAACTGTTTAGAAATTTTTATTTGTGTGACTAAATAATTTTTTATCCAACAACCAAATTAATCATGTATTTACTCATTTATAGCTGTATTGCAAAAAATAGTAGAATTTAGTCATTTTTAGTTGTTGTGTCTAAAATTTTTAGTCACCTAGTCATTTATTTGCCAAATTCTACTAGTGTATGTGGACTTAATCTTCTTGATTTTAAATAACAAATTTCTTGAAGGTGTGAATGCTACTTAGAGAAGAGAATTGAGGCTAAAAATGTCCCATTACATGATCAAGAATGGGGCTTTGTATAAGAGAAACTTTGAAGGGGTATAATTGCAATACCTAGATCAACAATAGGTCAAACAGGTCTTAGGGGAGTTTCATAGGAAACACGACACCAGACATGGGTTCGTAGATGCCATGGCTCACCAAATCCTTAGGTTTGGGTATTATTGGCCACATGTATTTTGAGACGCTCATCAACGTGTCCGAACATGCAATACTTGTCAGACATCGACATCTAGGGAACGCAACCTAGCAATGCCTCTACAACTAGTGTACAAGGTAAGACCTTTCGCCCAATGGGAATTAGATTTTTTTGGAGTGATTAACCCAAAATCCTTTGCATGTCACAAATTCATTCTAACAGTGACAGAAATTGCACCTGATGGACAGAGGCCTAGGCATGTAAGAATTCTACCACCAATGTAGTTATCAAGATTTTACATGATCGCATTATCACCAAGTTTGGGGTACCCTTCTCTCTGGTATGTGACAATGGCTCTACTTTTTCTTCTACATGGTTTATTCAATGGGATTTTGAATATAAGATAATCTTGAAGTATTCTTCTAATTACTACCCACTGGGTAATGGGGTAGTCGAGTCTACCAATACAAATATGTTGGAGGTTATTAAAAAATTGATAGAGCACAGCCCTAGGGATTGGCATACGCAATTAAAATTCACCTTATGGGAAAATAGACCAAAGATTAAAGTATCCCTAGGAATCTCCCCATACTGATTAGTCTATGATCAAGACTCTATCTTGCATGTAAACCTTCAAATCCCAATCTTATGATTCATGCAAGAGTTTTATACCAATGATGACATGATAGAGGTCAGACTAATGAACTTGCTAAATTTAGAAGTGAAGAGGGATGTTTCCTTGCAATAATTCTCTAAACATCAAGTTGTGGTCAAATGTTGGTTTGACAAAAGAGCCACGATCAAAGCATTCAAGATATCATACATTGTTCTCTTATGGGACAAGGCTAGGGAAAAGAAAGGTGATCATCAATAAGCTTTGGTTAGGGCCTTATCAAAGTCACTAAAATTCTTGGGGAGATCGCCTTTTGGTTGAGTACTTTAATAGGAGAACCTATCCCATTGCCTATCAATGGACAATTTATGAAGCATTATTTTGGCTCGTTGAGACCTGAAGCTCCTCCCTTGTATATTAGTAGTTTAGGCATTGTACTTCTTGTTCTTTTTTTTTGTTTTTTTTTTTTGTTTGGTTTTTTTCTTTTCTACCTTTGTTATTTCTTCATGTTCCTTGTGTTTCTTTGCATCTTTGTGTTTCTATTGCCTATTTCTTTCCTTGTGGGAAATCATTTTGGTCATGGAGAACATTGGGTGATTATTCAGAGTATGCTTAAGGCAAATTAGGAAAATAATTTGATTTAAGTATTTTCAAAGGTTACTTTAGTTCTATTTTGTTTTGGAATTTATGTTTTATGATCACTTCAATGCATCTTCGACAGTTTATGGAAGTGGGAACATTTTAAGAGGTCATGTGAATAATGGTTGAATTCATCACTCAAGAAATTAAATTGTCAAAACCCCCAATGGTTTATTTGTTCCTAGGTGGTTGTGCTCCTACTTTGAGTGAAAAATCCTATGTCACAATATTGTCATGACGTCCATTGTGGTTTCAAACTCATCCTTTAAAATTCTTTTCAAAAAGTTGATGATAGCACTAAAAATAAAGGTATCAAACGGAAGAATAGAAAAGAAAGAAGAAAGCATAGAAAAGAAAAGAAATGACAAGGGAACTAATAAAGGTGCTCAACCAAATATGGTTGATCTAGTATCTATATCGGGGCTACAGACGCCTAGCTGGTAGTGGAGTTATGCTTCAGAGAAACTAGAGGTATCTTTGTTGGGGCTATACATGCCTAGATGGCAGTGGAGCAATGCCTAGGATATCATTGCATGATAATAGCATGACCCTCATGTAGCTTAAGTGGGAGTATAGTCATTCTATTAATATTTAAGTTCTCTGGGGACATGAATGAATCAAGTGCACACACTCAAATTCAATTTTTTCATAATAATACCTCAATCGAGATTCCAACTCACTCCCATTAGTGAAAACTAATTGTATTAAGTCAAAGCAATTATAAACCAGAGATTCTAGGGTAATTGAATCCTTCAATACTTTAAAAATCCATTTTCCCAGTCGAGTCACCATTTTTTATGCCATGCATAACCACCCCATTTTCTTTTTGGTCAAAATGGGTCCCCCTCTTTTTCTTAGTGTCTTTTCCCCATTGTTTTCTTTTGATTTATGTCCCTCTGGCTATTTTTTTTTTCCTCGGGGAGTTGTTTTCTTTCCTGGGTTCTTGTTTTTGTCCCTAGCGGGTTTCAAATCTTGAACTGGACTTTGGCCCTTTTTTCCAAAAATTCTAGGTCTGATTTTTTTTTGCAATCTTGCACTTGTTGTGCCTATCGGGATTCGGACTCCAAATCAGACTTTGGCCCTTTTTCTTTTAGAGTCCAAGTCCAATTTTATTTTTTGATCCCACGTTGTTGTTTGCTTTCGAAATCGAAAATCAAAATCAGACATGGACTTTTTCTTTTAAAGTCCAAGTCTGGGTTCATTTTTTGATCCCATGTTGTTTTCTTTTGGAATTATAAATCAAAATAAGACATGGAATTTTTCTTCTAGATTCCAAGTCCAATTTCATTTTCTAATCCTGCGCTTGTTGTGCCTATCGAGATTCGAACTCCAAATCAAACTTTGGCATTTTTCTTCTAGAGCCCAAGTCTAATTTGGTTTTCTGATCCCGTGCTTGTTCCTGTCAAGATTCATATTTTGAATTAGACCTTGGCCTTTTTTCAAAAGGGTCCATGTTTGTTTTGGTTTTTTGATCCTGCATTGTGTTTGCTTTCGGGATCAGAAATCAAAGTCAAACATGGAATTTTTCTTCTAGGGTCCAAGTCCGATTTGGTTTTTCAATCCCACTTCGTCTTTTGTTTTTCCTATATTTGGTCTGTTCAGGAATGTGACTTTCAAATTGACCTTTTTGGCTAGGGTATGGGTTCTTGTGTCCATCCTGATTATGAATTTCCAACCATCTACCACATTTATTGCAGACTTTTTCGCATGGATGAGACTGGTATATAATCAGATTTGTCTCACAAATTATGTCACAATCATATTTCATTTTGGAAAAATTCAAGCTGTAAGGATCTATTGGAGCATTTGAGCTTTGGGTGATCGATTTCTTGCTGGTTTGAGTTCCCTATTCATGATTCGAGGTAGGGTTTATTTTTTTATTTATTTTTGTTTCATTTTTCTTTGAGCTTCATGTTGCTCATTTCACATCTTTTCTTAGCATTGTGTTTCTGTTTCGTTGGTTTTTCTTTTATCTTTTGTCATTTTCATTTTCACCCAATTGCACCTCTTGTTTTCATGATCTCATTTTGGTCATTTTTTTTTGTGCTTTTGGGTGTTTGTGTTTCCATGTGGTTCTTTTCATGAGGTTTCATCCTCATGCCCTAGGTTTTAGGATTTTCATACTAGTTACTTGGTCAATCCTTTAACAATTAAATTTTGAGTCTCATGGGATTTCAATCCCCATGCTAATATTTTCAAATGGTCCAAATCCTATATTCATCTTTGATTCCAAAATCTGGCCCTTTACTTAGCACATTTTCTCTTTTGGCTGATTGGAACTTCTAGTTCAATGGCGATATGTAAGTGATATGATGGCCCATGTGGCTGACGACTTTTTTTTTACCCAAAATTGATGAAACAAAAAGGGTTTTTAAAGGAGATTCTCAACTTTCCACCCATATAAATTATGCTTTACTTTGAATTTAATAAATTATTATTATTCATTTTCTATTTAAATTACGACTAAAGTCTTGATTGATAGGCTGACTGAAAAACATCTATAGCTTTCAAACAGTATCATATTTTTTGAATCTGAAACATACATCACATTCTATGCTTCACATACTATAGGATTAAAAAAAAATTGAATTTTATGAAGTTTTGAACAAGTTAAGGTGGTTAGACATACGATTGTTTATATTTTTTAAAAGTTGTAATAAAAAATTCATAATTAATCATTTAGTTGGAAAAAAACTACAAAAAAATATGCATCACATCAGGACATGAGTCCTCTAAATATATCTAAAATATTATAAAAAAATATTATCATTTTATTGTAGTTAGGGTGGTCAGACAGACACCTACTTATTTTTTCCCTAAAATTTAAGTACTACTGCATTGAAATTTCAAATTTTCACCAAATAGATTTTAAAAACTAAAAAACCTAGTAGTTTAGAAAATAAATTCAATTTTCTACATATTCTATTCTTACATATTTTTGAAATAATATAGATAACTTATTCAAATTTTTACATCAAGTTGCCTAACTCTAATTTTTTTGAATTTTATCGCCACTTAAGGGCATGTTTTTTCCATGATGATCATGCAAGGTCGTGCCCTAGGTTTTAGGGTTTTCATACTGGTTACTTGGTCAATCCTTTAACAATTCAATTTTGAGTCTCATGGGGTTTCAATCCCCATGCCGATCTTTTCAAATGGTCCAAATCCTATATTTATCTTTGATTCCAAAATTTGACCCTTTACTTAGTGCATTTGCTCTTTGGGCTGATCAGAACTTCTAGTTCTGAATGGCCCTTGCATTAGAGGGTCCATGTTCATTGTCATTTACCAATACCAAAACTCGCGGGTGTTTTTATCTACATCCTCAGGGAAGTCTAAAATATGAGGGGCCCTTTTGTTGAGGGGCTAATTCCAATGTGTGTTCCTGATTCCATTTTCCAACATAGACTAGTGTATGATCCTTCAAGTTTTTGTAATCCCGAAGATAATTTTAATGTTTGGTCCATTCAGAACTTATGGTTTTGATTGAACCCAGGATCAAAGGTCCAAGTCCAAAGTCTTTTCTCGATCCTGACTTCTCATGCACTTAATGCATCAATCCTTTGAACTTTCACAAACCCAAATTCCCTCTTTTAGTTGGTTTGATCAGGGCTTCTAGTTTTGATCAGACCTGAGAACAAAAGGTCTGAGTTCCAAGGTTGATTTCGACCCTGATATCTGAACATTGTAAGACCTATCAAAATCTTGAATCCCAATCAGCCTCATCTGAAGGAGCCAAGTCCAAAGTCTATTTTTTATCTCAATTTTTGTCTAAATCATGCATAGTCTCATCGGATTTCAGAGTTCTAATTGAACTACTTTACCAACTGTCCTATTCTAGAGTCTGATCCCGAACTCAATTCTTGACATTAGCAGAAGGTCATTATATTTTTAAGGTTTCCTCTCAGGGTTTGAAGTCCTGATGGGACATGGTTGTAAATTGATATTAAGAGAAAATTTTATGAATATCTTTTGTATGCTTCTGATAAATCCTTTATTTTCTTTCCAAGGTTTTATAAATGTCTGATTCAGATGAACAACCTGGTGTTGAGGTGGTGGAATAGAAATAACAAAGGGGTAAATTAACTAAAGTGGATCAAACCCCATACACCATGAAATACAAGTTTCAGGGGGTTCCATTGATCTCCAAATTCACCTCTAGAGTGATGAAATCACATATACTACATGGGACACATTGAATTGGAGACTTTCAAGTCAGATACTTTCTCAAAGGATGCCTCTCCAAGGGCTAAGAAGATAACAGCTTCAGGCCTTGCCCATGTTTCTTCTTTTCCAATCGTTGTTCAATGTCCATAATTCATTCTTGCAGTGGTAGAAACATATAATCTAGTGCAATGCAAGTGCATTGATCCATGGGGGAATGAGATAATTGATTTATCTCTAGCTATGATTAGGTTGGTTTTCGACTTACCTCCATATCATAACTTAAAGACCATAATAGAAGCACATGCAATTCAACAATATGAAAAGGATGTGAATTCACACCAAAGGTATATGAATAAAAAGTGGCTAAAGACTAGAAAGAAGTCTATTACTAAGTTGCCCACTAAGTTCAAAATATCAAATTTTCATTTTGAAGTGGGGGACATCATCACATTGTTGAGCAGAGAATTTGGTAAGGAGAGTTCCCACATTTATGAGGTATGGATGTTCACTTCGCTAATGTTATCCTATGGGGTGAGTTCTATCTAGATTGGGGATAGATGGTCTCAGATGCCATACACAACCAAATCACTAAAGTGAAGGACTCAAAGTAATTCTATATGTCTTCATATGTTATGTATTGTGCAACAAGGTTGGGGAATTTTCCAAGCCTAAATACTGTGGGGGTTAGAGAAGGACCGGGTTAGAGAAAAATTTGGGAATATTATGACCAATTGGAACTCAAGACAATAGAAAAAACATTTCAAAAGAGTAAATGATGTCTTCCTCTATGTAGTAATTACCTAGCGCATGGGTGATGTAGCATTTTGATTGAGTACAAAAGCAATGGCATTCGTGGGTGAGTGGGGAAACTCATTTATTCAATACCCCAAGTCAACACATATTAATTTATTCAAGTCTGATGGGGCTCCCTTTTTGTTGCCCAGGTACTGTAGTGATAGATTAATTTTGATTGAGTTCTCTCAGTAGATGAAGGAGGTTAATTTAAATTTTGTAGCAAGCATAAGGCTATGGAAGTGAAGTATCTTATCAGTCTGGATTATTATCAGTGTCAGCCAGTTATGGCTAGCAAATTTTCCACCAAAGAGTTGTAGGCAATAAATATGAAGTTATATGTTGGAAGAAAGGACTTTGACCCTAAGGGGAAGATGAATAGTTTATATGCATCCCTCTTCCCACACCACAAGCCAAATATAGAAGACTTTTGGGCAGATCTGCAAGATGAGGTTGGGGTGAGAAAGAGGAGATATGAAAGATTGACCATCCCTCAAATGTGAGATTTCAAGATCAAGGAGGATATTCCTAAAGGAATGTCGGATAATGGCCTAACTCTTGATCCACAATATGATCAAGATCAAGTGGCGAGTAAGGCATTGGATCCCATCAATTTCATGGAGAGAGAAGAGTGTGATATTGATCAAATCTTTGTATTAGTTGTGGAAAGGAGCCTAAAATGGATTGATCTTCATCTTACTGAGAAAACTGGGAGGAAAAGAAAGGATGCCAAAGGAGAAACTTCTTCCTCCTCTTCACCCAAGGAATACAAAAGGAAAAAGAGAAAGACACAAGTAGCAGAAGATCATTCAATATTGAAATACTTGTCAAAATCAATGCTAAAGGCTTATGTGACATATATGGTTGCATCAATAGGAGTAGTGTCAAGTTTGGGTGTACAACCCATAGCCACAATGCACTTGGGAGAAGAGACTATTGAAAAAGATATTTCCACTTTCCCTTCACAAGAAATTGGATCATCTAATAAGGAAAGAGAAAAGACTCTTGTAATTGAGGTCATTGAATCTCCCCTTTCTTCAAATTCTGAGGAGACTCCTCCACATAAAGAAGAAAATGAGCAAGATGAGGAGGAACATGGGGAAGAGGACACTGGTCTAAAAGGAGTAATTGGTGGAGAGGAAAATGTAGACCATGTTCTACCCCTAATCCTAATCCTTGTAATTTCCACACCCTTAACCTAAGGATGGGATTTTGAAATAATTTAAGGAATACCTCTCTTCCTTATTTGAATAATCATCAAAGATGCAACACTATCTAACTCCTTCAATCATGGAGAAATGAGGGAAAATCCTAAATTATCATCTCAACTACTCACCTCATGTGATGAGGAAGAATGACTAACTAAATATGTCAGATACTATACAAAATCTACAAAAAAAGTAAGAGAAATAATCCCCCACAACTCATTGAGAGGGTAATGAGATCTGATGAAGAATATGCCTAAACCAAGTTTGAAGGAGAAGGCCTCGGGGATCAAGAAAATTTCTCAAGCCATAATTTCCCTTGGGGAAGCCACCTTAGGTGAATCCTCCAATATCACACTATGCTCCACCACCAAAGGGATGATAATAGGAGACTCATCATCCTAAGAGAAAAATTATAGAATCACCCATAATCAAATGATTAGGCAGGGTATTTTACTAACATGTAGCTAAGCCTACATTCTTGTGGTAATAATGGGGATATTCAAAAGCAAGGTTCCTAATAGCAAAGAATAATTTGCAATATAATAGTGATCCCTCATAATAAAGTATCTAAGTCCACCTCCTATGCTCTACCATAAAGATAGTATCCCCATGAAAATCCTTGGTAATTTCAATGTCTACTAAAATATGATCATAAGTAGAGTGGTGGATGTTGAATGTAGTTGAATCCACCTTTAAAAATACCAATATCATTTCTTTTTATTATATTAAATAGGGAAAAGGGCCATGAACCCTATTAAAAGGAACCCAAAGAAAAATCAAAACTAGCCCAAGAATTGCTAGAAACAACACATTAGCAACACATTAAAAAAAATAACCGAGTTTGTAAGAGTCACAGAAAAAAATAAGAACCAACTTTAAAAAAATTAAGAAAACAAAGAACCCCAATCCTCAGAGAGGAATTTATACATGTCCTTAATTGTTTGTTGTCTATCAACATCCTTAACATGTTTCTCCATCTCCTAACCATGGAGAATCAAGAGGGTAGTGGTAGATCTATACATTATCTTAGTGCTAAACTTCATCATAAGCTTGAATTTTTTATCCATCTTGTCCAGCTTGACCTTCAAGTGCTCAACTTATTTCATAGTGTGAGTGCAAGTCACACAATAAATTTATTCCATCACAACAATAGAGGATGGCTCCTCAAACAAAAATTAATGAGAACTGTGGTTAGGGGATTCCTCTTTCCCCATATGGGGAGTCTCAGGAGCATCCTCCATCATAGATTCAGAGTCTAAAGTGTTCATTTCATTGAAAATACTATTACCTTCAAAGCAGAGGGGAGAGGGTTCAAATGAACCGTCTATAAAAAATTTGTCCTTAAGAATTATCCTCCTCTTGTTGGGAGTCACTAGATTGGAAATTGGATTGTGCCTAGTATAGTATACCTTCTCACATTAGTGTCTTCCATCTTTTGTTTCATTTCTATACCTTTATCCTTTTGAGTAGTAGTTTAGGGAATCTTGGTAACCAGGATGAATAAGGTTGTACCCTTGATTTGGCTTTGAACCTCCTAATAAATATCTATATGAGGAACTTTTGACTTCTTTCCTTTCTTTTTAGTCAAGTCTCCAACCTTCTTCCTCTTAGTTGATCCCATGTTAGGAACCATGTTAGCTGGGGGGTTGAATTTGAGAGAGTATAGACCAACAACTACATCCTCATGGGTGTGGGTTTTTTTTTAGGGGGAAATATTGCACATATTCTTTACCTTTGGAATTGGTGAATTCATCCACCTCATTTTTACTCATAGAAGGTAGTAAGGATGAGGAGCCCACGAAGGTGTGGGGATTTTTCTTTTTGTTAGTAGGGGTTTCAGGGGTATTTTGATCCAAAAGGGTGATAGTGATGGGTTTGGTCGAATTGAGAGCAACATGAAAATGATACAGAAACAAAATGAGGCCTTTGTGTAATGGGATAACATGTTTACTTGGGTTTTTAACATGGAAATATCGAGCTTTCTTAATGGATTTTTTGAGCGAGGATAAGAGGAAGAAGGAAAAACTCATAATAATCTTATGCCTGAGATGATTTAAAAGAGAAAAATGGTAGTGGTGGTAACAATTAAATTTTCCCTCTAGGGTGAAGTATTTGATAATGATTCGACAAAATTGATTCCACAAGTTTGGGAGCAAGTGGTGAATGAACGCATTCTAGAATTTAACTAAACCTTCCCCTTCCTTGAAAAACTTCTCCATGCCTTCAATATCAAGGTACTTTCTCTAACAACAAAATTTATTCCTATTGCATCTCATCCCAGTGGCTTTATTTATGGCCTCTTCATTAACATCAAAGTTAACCCTCCCACCCACACCTCATCATAAGAAATGGGATCAGTGTGGAGCCATTCACCCCCCATAGTAGCACCACAACTACCAAGCCAAACAAAGAGTAACACAAAACAATAATGTTGACTTGTTGTAGAATTTTTGTATAAAACAAGATGATTTATTTGCTAGAAATGGTACCACCAACACCAAGGAAAACAAGTATATTTGATGCAGCTAGCCAAAGCAATAAGATACCACATTATAAACATGTGATTGAAAAGGCTTGAGATCAAAACACACACAAGAAAATTAAAATTAGTATAGAGGTGGCAATCAGTACCATAATACTTTCCTACACACATGAGTTTTGGATTCCATCACATCTTAGCCTTCATCACAGACCAATATAGGATCATAATTAACAATTTCTCATACCCCGTGCCAATATTTTGGCCAAACTGGATATATGAGGGAAAACATATATTTAACACCCCTCCACCAAGGATCAAGATGAAAACACTTGGCAACCACAAAATACTCCTAACACCACTTCATGAGAAGTAACATTTTAGGCATCATTTTTCACGAGTGCAAGGTCCTTGTGGAAAAGAGAGGAGATAGGATCAAGAATATTCCCAATATTATTCCAATATTTTTATGAATTCAAATTAACCCTTAAGTTATCCAATCCATTAGCCACATGGTTCCCCTCCCTATATAAATGAAGGGCAACATAATCATCAAAGTTATACAAAATATTTTGCATATACATGACCATTTCAATGAGGTTCGAATAAATATTAACCTTTCCAAAAACAACATCAATACTTAGTTTAGAGTCACCTCTAAATATAATTTCCTGATTCCAAGAGACGAGGCCAATTTGATACCCCATAACAGGGCAAGAGCCTCAACCTCATTGTTGGAATTAACACCAAGGCCACCAAAGTAGGCAACAATGAAATTCCATGTGTGAATGTAGAATACCACCGCCACCAATAGGGCATGGGCTCCCTTTAGCAACCCCATCAAAATTTATCTTACACCAAACCATCAAGGGGGTTTCCAATGGATGTTTAGGCGAGTAATATTTTTAGTTTTTTCAACCTAATTTATGTTCACTATGATTCCCTAATCAAAAGAAACATAGAGCTCAAGATGGGAAGGGGGAATTTCAAGGATCATCACCTTGCAATCAGAAACATTCTCAATAAGGATTTTTGAGAAGGCAAAGAAAACCTCATCAACATTTTTTGCAGTCCCTAAAGATGTAGTTATTCCTTTCTTTATAGAGGCACCACACTGAGTGTGGGGGATTCTAAGCCTAGAGTTCCTTCATAAATGGATGTGTGAAGGGGGAGTACCAATTAACAATAAATTAGTAAAGTTCCTCATTCATAACCTAACACATATCATATTTTTTCAAACCCTTATCCCAAACAACTTTGGAAAAATTATAGTGGAAATAAAAGTAGGGAACTAATTATGCATCCTTGTATCAAAACACACATCTATTGGAGAGGACAAATCCTCTATTCTAAAGGTTGACCTGAGTTGGATTTTTTTTGTGGGTAGTTGTCCACCAAAATAAATTAAACTTCGAAGTTAGTTTTTTATTCCAAATTTTATTCTAGAATCCAGTTCTGATAAGGGGTCTAACAACAAATTGTAAGAATATTTGACTGAGATACAACCTTTGTTGTTCTAGACCTAGAGAAGTTCATCCTCTCTAGAAAAGTTGGGGATATGAAGTTCCTACAAAATCCTTTGAAAATATCTATATATAAAAATCAAATCATTTTGGTTAGGGAAATAATCAAAAAAATCTTTCCAATGATTGAAAGTTGCATTCTTGAAAAATAATCACTAACCAAGGGGCCAAAGAAGTGACAAGCATTGGAAATTAATCTACTAAAAATTTTATGACTACTTAAGGGTTGCTAGAGAAACCAAGTATCCTACCAAAACCAATTTTTTCTACCATTCCCAACTTTCTACCTAGTCCCTTTATGCAAAAGGTTCCTCATTTTGATAACATTGTTCCAAATTATTAAACCTTTGGCGACACCACCATCTGATAAGAACCATATTTCTAGAGCGTTACCAATAGCATTTTTGTTATCCTCAAAATGATATTTTTATTAGAATTGGAGAGGGATATTTGGAAGCCTCACCTAAAATAGCATAACATTGAGTGGTTTCATCAAAAAGATAAAATAAGTAAATCATGGTTTGAGATCGAGGGAATGCTTGCCCCACATCCGCAACCTATCATCCATCACCAACTCCATGTACTCATGATTTATAAATCCCATAATAAAAAATCTCCTAACACAAGGATATAGCTCTATTAGTCCTTTAGTAAGAGACCTCCAAGAATCCAAAACCCACTTATGCAAATCTAGGGGAAAAGGACAAACTTGGTTAAATCTACAAATCATGCTTCAATAAGCATAAAAAAATTGTTGTTAATCACATCCTATCCATAAATCCCAACAAGGGATGATTGAAAACAAGAAAGAGGTTGAGATTTATCACACTAAGGAAATAAAGATGAATCAGAGGGAATCGTTGACCCAAACATGGTTGTAGAGGGAGAACCTCAATCCACCCAACCTACACCAACACGACAAAGGAACTTGGCTAGGAGAAATGAAAAACTTCAATACCCACACCATAGCCATTGGCATGGTTGTTAAAATTAGATTGCAAGAGAGTTCTCAACACAAAAAATCCCAAAATAATTTCTTAGAACAAGAATTATGGGTCCAACAATGGGTGTAGCAACCAAATTATTACAACCAATAACAACATCAATTCATTCATTAGAGAATAGTGGAAAAAAAACATCCTTCAAAAGAAAAGGTACATTTCCAATAGGTGTTTAGATGAGCAATATTTTTAGTTCTTTCAAAATTATTTATGTTCACCATGATGCCCTAATTAAAAGCAACATAGAGCTCAAGAGGGGAAAGGGGAGTTTCAAGGACCATCACCTTGTAATTAGAAACATTCTCAATAAGGATTTTTGAGAAGTAAAATAAAACCTCCTCATCATTTTTTGTAGTCCCTAAATCTATAATTATTTCTTTCTTTCCAGAGGCACCACACTAAGTGTGGGGGAGTCTAAGCCCAGATTTCCTTCATAAATGGATGTGTGAAGGGGGGTAGCAGTTAATAATAAATAAGTAAAGGTCCTCATTCATAACATAGCATAGATCATATTTTTGCAAACATTTATCCTAGACAACTCTAGCAAACTCATAATGGAAAAACAAGTGAGGAATTGATTATGCCTCCTTGTATCAAAATTCACATCTATTGGAGAGGAGAAAACCTCTCTTCTAAATATTGTCTTGATTTATAATTTTGTTTTGGATAGTCATCCACCAAAATAAATTAACCTTCGAAGTTAGTTTTGTATTCTAGATTTTATCCCATGATCTATCTTTGATAGGGAGTCTAGTAGCATATTATAAGCATATTTGACCGAGAAACAACCTTTATTATTTTGGACCCAAAGAAGGTCATCCTCTCTAGGAAAGTTGGGGATATGATGTTCCTACAAAATCTTCTAAAGATCTCTAGATATCAAAATCAAATTATTTCAGTTAGGACAACAATCAAAAAATTATTTCCAATGATTGAAATACCCATTCTTGAAAAAATAATCACTAACTAAGGGGCCAAAGAAGTGATAAGAATGGGTATTTAATCTGTTAAAATATTTATTTCTTCTTAAGGGTTGTTGGAGGAACTAAGTATCCTCCTGGAGCCTGATTTTTCTACCATTCCCAACTTTCCACCCAATCCCTTAATGCAGAAGGTTCCTCATTTTGATAAAATTGTTCCAAATCACCGAACCTTTGGGGATACCACCATCTGGTAGGAACCAATTTTCTAGGGTGTTACCAATAGCATTGTTGGTATCCTCAAAACAAGAGTTTTCTTAGAATTGAAGAGGGAGATTTGGAAGTATCACCCAAACTAGCATAACATTGAGTGGTTTCATCAAAGGGCTAAAATAAGTAAACCATTGTTTGAGATAGAGGGAATGCTTTCCCTACATCCACAACCTAACATCCAACACCAAGTCCATGTACTCATTATTTAGAAATCCCACAATAAAAAAAACCTAACACAAGGATATAGCTTGATTAGGATTTTAGTGAGAGAGCTCCAAAACCCTCTTATGCAAGTCTAGGGGAGAAAGCCACAATTAGTTAAATCTACAAATCAGGCTTCAATAAGCATAAAAAAATAATTGTTACATCCTATCCACAAATCACAAGGGAGGATTGAAAAAAAGAAAGAGGTTGAGCTTTATCACACTAAAGAAAGAAAGATGAATCAGAAGGAATTGTTGACCCAACCATGGTTGTAGAGGGTAAACCTCAATCCACCCAACCTACACCAACATCCAAAGGAACTTGGCTAGGAGAAATGAAAACTTCAATACCCACACCATAGCCATTGACGCGGTTGTTAAATTGGATCACAAGAGAGTCCTCAACACCAACAATCCCAAAAGCATCACCTAGACGAAGATTGATAGGTCCAACAATGGGTGTAGTAGCCAAATTTTTTCCACCAATAAAAACATACATGCATCCATTAAAGGATAGTGGCAAAAAGAACTCCTTCAAAATAAAAGGTATGTTTTTAGAAAGGGGTAGGAACGACAAAAAAAATTAGTTCTTTTTTGAAATCTTAGGACTAAGAATAATAATGTGTTACATCATCTACCAAGGTTCAAATTACTAGAGGTCCAATTAGATTAGATTTAATATCTAGATTACTTTGACATAATGGATCCCCTATTCATAGCAACTTAACTAAAGAAAGATGTCAATATCTATGTCACCCGGTTAAATCCATTAAAAAATAATATAATAAAGTATTTTGAACATTGTTTATCTATACTGACAAACATAAATTATATTAGTTGTAAATAAATAAAAAATTGTATAAAGGAAAGATACAAATATATACTTTCAATTACAATATTGTGGGCATGAAGTTTTAATTTTGAATGAAGATCACTAATTAACATGTATCAAGTTTTCCTAATTAGATGTGCTAACATACAACAAAATTATATTAGAATGTATTTTTATGAATAAACATTGGTATAGCATATTTTATTGAATTAGCGCATAAGAAGACTCATGTTGATATAACCAAATCAATTAATTGAATTGTTATGTTACTCTAATAAATAGCGCTATGAGACAAAATTCAATAATATAGATAGGTTTACAATATGAAGAACAAATATAAAAAGGTAAAATAATGGTTGAAACAAAGTTATTGATTGGTTTACAATACGAAGAATGATTGTTAAAAAAGCAAAGGTGTAAAATTAATATGATATTTGCACCAAATTAGTAAAGAATATGTCATCACTAGTTCAAGATTAACTGGAAAATAAGATTGAGTTTTTCAAACTAGACTGGTAAATGTTCGGCATCATCGCAACTTTGAAATTGAAAGTCAACAATATGTTAACAAAATAAACCATCAAATTTTTGGAATGGCATTGACCAAGCAATGACCACCCATATAATTTAGAAAGTTTCTATACAAAATTCAAAGCCAAGAAAGTGCTAGAAATTTGTTCAATCACATAAATACACATACTTAATGGGAAGGATTCAAAAGAATTAAAATAAATTCTAGTAATAGCATAGATGTTTCACAAAATGATGGGAGGGAAGAGACAAGGATTATTGTGGGTAGAGGAAGGGGTATTCTTATCAAATGTATGGATTCGATCATGGGGTGGAACCACTATTTTCAAATTAGGTTTAAATAAGAAGTGTTATTTAGTAGTAGAGACGTGTTAAAAAATAGATGAAAGGATGGGAGTTGAGTGTGGGTGTTGGGGGTGTAAGAATAAATTAAAGTTAGATTGGTCGATATAGATGATCTCTCAACATGATCTTATTATCACTTACCATAATCAAGAATTATAAATATTTCCAATCAAGTGTTGAGAAATATAAGTTGTAAATCAATCATATATTTTACCAATAAATATGAATACAATGAGCAAGGCATAATATAGCTCCAATTAAGAGTCATATGATCTCTCTACCTTTGTGTGGTTTTTTTCATGATATCCAAGCCATTCAAATCATGGGTTGTTATTTTGGTGGTTTGGGTTACAAGCTATATAATGATTGTGTAAGAGTATAGGAGCTTTGTGCACAAGTGTAGGACCTCTTTAGTGTCTCTACTTGATGTGTATGTCTCTCTATTTGTCTTTTGAGGTCTATGTTTTGGAATATAGTTATGTGTATTGTGATTTGTGTAGGTGGGTTTTTGTAGGAAGAGACTAGTTGTGCCAAAAGGAAAGTTCACTATGAGATATATATTAATTTTATGTATTGTTGCAGTGAGGAATAAGCTTCATAGACTAGCATATTGATGGGATTTATCTATATTGGTGACCTTATTTCTTGTTTGGAATGTGCTCCACTTATAGGTTAAGCTCTGTTAGGCATTTGTGGGAGTTGTCGGTTCCCTATGAAATTTGATGACTTTCAATCTTCTTTTCACATTCTAATGTGTGAGTTGTTGAGAATTTTCTAATACTTGTTATAGCATTTATTGATTTAGAGCCCAACATTTTTTAACAATATTGTACCAATATCTGTGACTTAAAATTTGTTAGCATTGATGATGAGTACCCATAATTGAATGAAATGTACTCCTTAGATTTAAAAAGAAACAAATCATGTGATGCCACATCATTGCACTAATAAAACATGACTTAGTGCACAACTATCATTCTAGCTTTTTTGGGGGCCTTATTGGACACTTCAACAAAATGCATGCTAATGTGGCATCATATTTTATGATGTTTCCCTAAAAAATTAGTTGTAAGCAGTGGACTTTCCAAGTAAGCTATTGTAAAAAAATGGGAGTGATATCAAATTTCCAAGTAATATTTTAAGAAGCATGAAGTTAGGATGCTAAACTACTAGGTCATCTCCCCTAGTTTTCATCGTGACAAAGAATTTTAACAATGGAAAGGGTGTGAAATTTTTCACTGTTTTCCCTTGAGAATGTGTCCAATCTCGATTTATCAAATCGGTTATGGCACATAGCTTGGGAAAGTCTTGTTTTCCTAAGTCAATGTTCTAAAATTAAGAATTCATAATGTTTACTTTATTGCAGATGAAACCCTATCATTTTATTTGATGTGTAATGAGGAATCTTCTTTTAGAAGAGTCTCTAAGTCAATATTTTATGAAGCCCAAGGGAAATTTTTAAAATTAATGTGGTTAGCCTTTTCTTTTTCCTAAGTGTCATTTAATTTTTTATATGGAATTTTATTTATCTTTGGTGTGTTTTCACATAGTGTGAAGTGTTCATACTAATTCATAAAGAAGTGGAAGGTGAAAATTTAGCATATTGTAATATTCAACAATTCTTATTGTTGTCAATAGATTGATGAAACTCTTTTTCATATTTGCAAACCACAATTTTTTACAAATTTATTGTTCATTTGGTTCATAACCAACATCAAGATATCATAATAAAAAATCTCATTATGTGTGTTGGTAGGGACTTCATTTTTCAAGCCTCCATGTTTTTGTGCTTGGAGAGTTTGTTTTTATTCTTGCTATGGCTTCATTTGAAAGCTCTAGTATTGTGGTTGTGCAAAATTAAATGGTTCTAACTATGTGAATTGGGAATGCAAGATGGAATTAATTCTACAAATGAGGTTTATGAGAGCTACAAAGAGAAAACAAACCTCCTGACAAAAGCATAAAAAATGGGACAAAATGGATTTTGAATGCACAGACAACTATTATATGGAAAATTACTCCAACAATTAGGCCTCATGTTTAGGGTCTTAAAACAACAAAGAAAATATGGGAAACTTTGCAAATAAATTATGAAACAACCAACAAATTAAAAATTATGAATATTAAAAGACAACTAACTCATTTGAGAAATGAACTTGCAATGATGAAGGTGGAATGTGAAGACTCTAAAATTGTAGATTTTTTATTAAAAGTCTTCCAAATGAATATCATAATTTTTTATGCACATTAAAGATAGCTGGAAATTTTGACAATATCAAACTAGAAGTACATAGGGATTCCATTGAATGAAGAGGATAAGCTTTAAAATTTCACAAGTGAGTCCAACAAGAGTTCTCAAGCATATATGGCTAGAGGAAAAATAAGAATTACAATCAAAGAAAACCATATCAAAATCAAAAGAATTAACACATAAAATAATTAAAAGAAATGGAATCAACTAAGGGACAATCAACAAAGACATAATTTTTTAAAGACAAAATAAATGGAGAAATCACAAAGACAATTCTAAAAGAGGAAAAAGTTATCACATGTTACAATTGTGGAAAAGATTAGCATAAAAATGATCAACGTCCTAAGAAATCACGTGTAGGAGAGCAAAAAAAATTTATCAAAGAACACAATCAAATTTTTCTTAAGAATAAGATGATTATAATATTAATATCCTCTTTAACAACTAAAGGAAATGCAAAAAGCACATGGTATATTGATTCAAGGGCTAGCCAATATATGACTTACAATAAAACTTCTTTATTTCTTTAGAAGTGAAAGGTAAGAGGATATTTCTTGGTGATGATAGTTCACATGAAACTGAAGAAATAGGTTCAATTCCATTTAAAGGACATGATGGTAAGAAATTGAAAATCACATATGTGAATCTTGTATCTAAGTTAACAAAAAATATGCTCTTAGTAAGTTGAATAACTCAACATAGTTATAAGGTGGAGTTAGATATTCAAATAAGTTTTTAATCAAGATCATTAATGATGAATTCAAAATTGTGGCTATAGGAGTTGAAAGTGATGGTATTGTGAGAGAGGGGGACCACCCACTGTAAGGCCCCAGGTCATGAAAGGCCAAGAGCGGAAAGGTTTCCCTAACCCACCTCAGTTTAAGTGGAATTAGGATGAGGAGGATGAGAATGATGAGGATTATGCATCCTTCGATCACTCTACAATCCCGAATGTTGGAAGGAGACTAGATGAGTCAGCCTTTAGAGTCAGATTCGTGTCTAGGAAGCTCTCTTTCTCATAATGGAAGCACAATTCTAGGACGACAGTGCAGCACGCTGGCGTCTCACAGGTGTGTTGGTGTCTGTACAGCCAGAGAACCAAAAAGACAGAAATCTAACTCCGAAAGGGAGACTATCAACCTAGTGTAGAGATGTTTGAAGTGATAAAATGAGATTAAGTAAAGAGAAATGAAGATACGAATGTGATAAAGGAAATTTATTACCACCAAGGTGACGAAGATGATCTTGTACAATGCTCTCCTCGCCAGCTTGCTCCAAGTTCTCTCCACCTTCACACAATAAAGGGAGAAATTGTTGGGGCTATATAGGGGCTTGCCTCAATCAGACCTCTATCTTGGTGTTTCCACCACCACAGACAACCAAGTTTGGAATAGTAGAGATAAATGATAAATAAAAGAAACTACAAGCTACGTCAACACAAAAACACTAAAAGCAGTACATGCTTACTCAATCGAAAGCAAAAGGATAGATTGTAGGAGCTTACCGCCTCTGTCCAAAGCACTCAAGGCTCGTGGAGGAGTGAGCAAGAGGGACTCAAACCTTTGTTGCCATAGTGCATGTCCTTTGCTTGCCCTGTTGGAGTGATGGATTAGTGGATTGTTGTAATGGAGTGAATGGTGTTGCTACAAAGCTTGGAAATGAATGCAAATGGTGGAGAAAAATGCTCAAATGATCTTGCAAAACTTCTCTCAAACTTATGCTTGAAAAATGTTATGGATGGAAGAGTGAATATTATGAAGAGATGGATGAAAAACGCCCATATTCAGGTTGGCCAATGAAAGAGGGACATTACTCTTCGACTTCCAATAAAAAAGGTAATGCCTCTGAGGTCTCCAGCCATAGGAATCTTCTAGGGACATAAGCGTGTCGCATGGACATCTGCATGCCACGCGGGCGTTCCTGACAGAAACATCCCCACTGACATGCGAACCAGGTGCCAAGTGGAATGCAAGGAGTGGGCTTAAGTGGAATTAAACCTCCGCTTTTGATTTTTTGAAGTGTTAAGGGTCAAAGGGAATTTGCGTTAGGGGTGAAAATTCATGTTGATACATTTTTCCCCCACTTTAGCGAGCACAAGTACTGATGAATTCTTTGGTAAAGTAGAGTAGTAAAGAAGTAAAAGAGTAAGAGATGTATACATAAACTGATGAGGAAGCAGAGCACGGTCTAGTGAACCCGGAAGTGCAGGAAAGGACTTCATAGTTTCATGGAACTACAAAGCTGAAGCATGAAAGTACCTTATAGGTTCATAGTCCTACAAGGGTGGTATCCTTCAAGAACTCCCACATGAAGGAAACCAAGAAAAGCACCTTACAACCCCGTAGACCTACAAGGAAGGTATCCCTCAAGAACTCTCACATGAGGGAGACCAAGAAAAGCACCTCACAAATCCGCAGATCTTCAAGGAAGGTATCCCCCAAGAACTCTCACATGGAGGAAGCCGAGCAAAGTAGACTCCACAGAACCAGAGATGGCAACATGTTTACCCCCAGATAGAACACATCAGGAAGTGATCATGCAGGCTAGTGAACGGACAGTCATGTAGACCATCGCTAAGTTATAAGACTTTCAAATGGATCCCTCAGGAACCCTTCAAAAGGAAGGAGGTTCCACTCAAGGGACGCGCTATTTGAAAAGTGAGGTCTAGTCGGGCTGCCCCCAAACTAGATGTAAAGATGTGAAGATGGTCTAGTCAGGCTATCCTCGGACTAGACATCGAGGTGTGAAGCTAGTCTAGTTGGGTTGCCCCCAAGGTAGATGCCATAGAATCTGCTAAGATTTTTCGAAGGGGTCCCTAGGGAACCCAGCATGAAAAGAAGGGGTCCACTCAAGGGACACACTATTCAAAAGCTCAATGTCTTCCTTCTCGAATCGATTCATCACCAAGGAATCCTTTTGAAAGATGTTCAATTCATCAAGGAATTCGAAAGGAAGGAGATGTGCTCATGCAAGGGGAAGACTAAGACCACTCCCACTTCGGAGGAAGATTTCCAAGTCCTTTCTTTATGAACCAATGATGAAGGAAACATGTTCTATTAGAGTTTCAAGTCGAGAATACAATTCTAATAAAGAAGTGTGTGAGGGGTCTTTGAGAAAATATTTGTTTGGAAACGAATGCATTTTCTAAAGACCAAGCAATGTAGAAGAAACGTTGTCACACATGAAAGGGACAACTCAATCAAAGAAGAGAGAAAGATAAAGGGAAAGTAAAAGAGCATAGATCACACACAAAGGGCACAGGGGGATCTGGTTATGCGGGGTCAGATCTTCCTTTATTTATATATGTAGGTAACCACGGTAAGAGGTGAAATATCATCAATCCCCAACCAGATCAGGAAGAATGCACGAAAGACAAAGTAAACTAAAAAATCAGGTCAACATGGAAGGAGGCCTAAATACTCTCGACGCTTTACATCATCCCCAATTTACCAAAATTCAATCACAAACATGGAAGAATGATGACACATATAGAGGAATATTTACAACACAAACACCACGCCTCTATCCATGCACCAACAGGGGTGACGAGGGTCATCCAGGAACATGTAGCATGATAAAGAGGGAAGCACATGTCACGACATGCACACACATCTAATCTAAAGATCAAGAAGAGGGTCTCCCCCTAACACTGGTTAACTAGGAGGTTGTCGGCTTCCCACTCTAGATCCTTGAAGGAAGGAAGATGAGCCTGCAATGGTGAAATGTTAAGGGGGGGAGCTTCTAATCCTCCTGCAATAAGGGCCAAAGTAGAGGGACTTGTAAGGTCTTCGTCGCTTAGCTCTTGTGGGTCCAGGTTCAACGACCTAGCGAAGATCACTAACAGTGTGGGGACTTCATCCATTGATTTAAACATGCACTTAATAGGAGTGTCGTGTTTCACCTCGGTAGGTGGAGGAGTTTGTACCCAAGGTTCACTTCTAGGATCACTGAGAGACTCAAGAGCAATGACAAACTCGGGGTAGGCTAGGACTGGTTCTGTTACTAAGATAGAAAAATTCAACTTGGGGCCACCTTTTGGCGAGGTTGGGCTCTTCTTACGTCCTCCATTGTTGGATGGGTCACGCTCTACCTTCTTTTTCATTGGGGAAGGTGAAATCCCCACAGATGAAATAAGGAGTTTCAAGGAAAAGGAGGAAAGATTTGTAGTGGACACAACCAAAGTTTTAACCATGTCCACGGTATTTGGGAAAGGAAAGACATCTGGGATGAAAGTCAACAAGGGGGGCTCCGTCGGAGGAGCAATGAACACTTGCACCCTTCCGGGCACATGTGTGCTCGCAGCAGGAGCTAAAGGAGGTTTAGGGGTAGAAGGAGGGAAAGAGGAGGACACAGCAGTAGATGAAATCTTCTCTTCCTCCTTCTTCTGTAAGGAGGCTTTCTCAGCTAGGAGAGCCTTTGGTTGGCTCTTACGCTCATGCGCAAGGCGGTTTCTATGGCTCTTCGCATAGGAAGCCAGAACTTGTGAAGGGACAAAAGGATCCTACTCAGCCATTGGAGTGTCCTCCATGACTGTCTCCAGTGGAAGGGAAGACTCCTGAATGGAAGGAGGAGGGGTAGGCTCAAAAATTGTAGGAGGAGTTGACTCTACCACCTTGGAGGTGGATCCTTTCCAGTTCGTGGGAACAGGAAGAGGCCGAGGGGAGAACTCTCTCCGCGAACCTTTCTTTTTGTCGTACAAATAGTACCAAGCTCCTAGGGACCCATTAGGGAGATCTGATATCCTGACTTTGGGCTTTCACCAAGGAGGCATCATTGGACTTAGTGGGTAGAACCCAAGTTTTTTCATCCAATACTCTTCCCAAGAGAGGGGAGTGGACGAATCAACGAGAGAGAGAGAGAGAGAGCAAGCTTCTCTTTTCCTTTTCAAGAGGAGGAGGTAGCTGGCTGCTCTACCACAGGAATGGTCAACTTCAGCTATCCCTTGCCCCAATTTTGTACTTCACATAGTTCTTGTAAAGTAGGTTCCTTCTCTATGGGAGTGGACCAACTGGAGTGGGCCAAAAGTGATCCAACAAATATCCTCCATGGGACACCACAAGCTGATATCTAGTGTCATGTACTACATGCACGACACCTTATTGGTAACTTAAGGCATTTATGAATCATGAAGGTGATCCCGTTCATGGAAGCTAGCCAAGGTATTCCTAGCTTCACTCTGAATAGGTCTGACTCGGGGATGACATCGAATACCGTGTCTACACTCCTAGGTCCAACTAGGACGGACAACATTATTGATCCATAGGGTTTAAGATAAATTCCATCATGCGTGTGGATGACAGACTTTTTTTTGTCATATTCCTCCCTCTATAGGGAGTTTAAGAGTAATTTCTCCTCTATGATGACATTCACCCTACTCACAGGGTCAATTAGAACCCCTATCACAATGTTTCCATCGAGGCGAGCGGGAATATAAAGCAGGGAAGGTTTGTTGTTTGTTGGAATGTCTTGCAAGGTAAAGGTTACATCCAGTGAGCCAAATTCAAGATGAGTAGAGGGAGTAACAGTAACCATGTTAACATATGCCTCAGGGTGAGAAGTAGAATCAGTGGGATCAATAATCATGTTAGCAAAATGTGATGGAAATGGGTCTGTGTATATCTGCAACTCACTATTAGCTTTCACCACTAATTTGTTTGTATTGTGTTTACTCCCGTCAAGATGAATAGTATCATCATCGATGCAATCCTGTATCTCATGATGCAGGTGCATGCAATGTTCGGTATCATTTCCATTAACTTGATGGTACTGACAATACATGTTTTATTCATACCAACTAGGGTATGGTTCTCTAACTGGTTTAGGAGGTGGCAGGGTAAGGATCTTATCCTTCACCAACTTCTTCAAGATGGAAGAATAGGATTCTGATAGCATTGTAAATTTTTGGTCGCATCTGAGGTCGTTGTTATCTACAGTGGCTACTACATTCGCAACAACTTTACCTCTTCCCGTGATTGATATGATAGATCTTCCTTCAGAATGGGAGTGCGAGGGAGGACCCCCAAAATGAACCACCATTTGTTGATATTTTCATAGAGTCGCACACAAATGTGTGAAAGAGGGATACTTCATGAGGGAAAAATTCTCTTACCAATGCCTCTGCAAATTCCCTATGAAGAACTTCTATACATCAAATTTGGGTAACGGATACGAGATTTCTAAGAAGAGTGCTTGGTAGCGCGCTATAAAGTCTGTAGCCTTTTCATTATCTCCTTGTTTGCACCGAAAAAGGTCTGAGAAGGTCATCTTTGGTTTGATATTGGCTTGGAACTATTGTAAGAACTAGTTCACAAGCTGATCGAATGTGAAGATGGAATTATCAGGCAAAGAACAGTACCAATCCAGTGTTGTGTCTTTGAGGGACCAGGAAAACAGTTTAGCCATCAATGCATCATGATGGAAAAAATCTATGCACATGGCTTTAAAGGTGGACACGTGTGTTTGTGGGTCCCCTTTACCACCGTATTTATCAAATTTGGGAATCCCCATCCCTAGTGGGAACAAAGTGTTCAGAATTACAACCAACAACGGGCTATGTCAGGAGAAAAGTTGAAAGATAGGTTGAGCCGAGGCCTAGGAAAGGTTTTCCAGTTGGTTTTGCATCTGCCCCATATTCTGAAGGAGGGTATTCAGAATAGGGTTGTTAGAAGACATAGGACCGCTAGAACCACCATCAGAGCTACCGTTGTGACTACCACTAGAACCACCACCAATACCACCACCGGTGTGACCTCCGTCGATGCCACCACTATGACCACCGCTAGAGCCACCACCGATGCCACCACCACTAGTGTGACTTCTGTCGGAGCCACCACCAGAGCCGAAACCACCACCATGACTCCCAGTGGCACCACCCCTACCAATGCCACCCCCACTTCTAAATTTTCCACCGCCCAAGCCTCCAACCATCATTCTACCAAATCCTCCACCACCGGAGTCAGCAGAAGGGGTGAAGTGGAAAAATAAAGGATTCTTGTTTACTTCGACAATAACCAAACTTTCAGAAGTAGAGGGTATATTGACCAAGGGGACTGTGTCAACCATGTACATGGATGTAGGAGGCATCGACATCTCCAACTATCTCTATGTTCCTTGAAGAGGCCACCTCGTATCATGCAACCAAGACTTGAGGGGGCACATACTTTGGCTAGACTAGCGAAACTAGCCAAGAGTTCTACACCTGTCTGGTCTTTTTCCACCATGTATCTTATTTCTCCGATCACCTTAGCAGCCCTAGCCAACTTCGGGTTGCCTTCTAGGTGATTTTCCAATGCTCCTAACCCTTTATCGAGACTAATGACATACTTGAAAGGGATACGGATGGCCTCATGCTCATCTATAGATGAAGAGGTCGATGACGCAGGAGGATTAGGGACGCGATCGGTTTCATCAAGAAACCTAAGTTTGCCTCGCGATATGTGCTCCTATGCGGACAACCCAACTGCAGAACCAAAGAAACGGTCGGTAGTGAAGCTAGAGGAGAACTTCATCTTGTCCATCGAAAGGTGTCACAGACTTCTAACAATATGCCCAAAGGTCATAGACTGGGTCGTGAAGCTCATAAACTTTCACAACACACCAAGGTACCATGACCAAGAGGTATATGTGAAAAAGTTTAGGATGTTGACAAATGGATAGACGTTGGTTCACGTCAGGTTCACCAAAAACATGAGAGAGGGGGACCACCCACTGCAAGGCCTCAGGTCATGAAAGGCCAAGAGCGGAAAATCTGCCCTAACCCACCTTAGTTTAAGGGTAAATTAGGATGACGAAGATGAGAATGATGAGGATTATGTGTCCTTTGATCACTCTGCAATCTCGAATGTTGGAAGGAGACTAGATGAGTTGGCCTTTAGAGTCAGATTCGTGTCTCAGGAAGCTCTCTATCTGAGGATGGAAGTGCAGTTCCAGGATGACAGCGCAGCGTGTTGGCGTCTCACAACTATGCTGGCGTTTGTACGACTAGAGAACCAAAAAGACAGAAATCTAACTCTAAAAGGGAGACTATCAACCTAGTCTATATATCTTTGAAGTGATAAAACAAGATTAAGTATAGAGAAATGAAGATGCAAATGCAATAAAGGAAATTTATTACCACCAAGGTACCGAAATTGATCTTGTATAATACTCTCCTCGCTAGCTTGCTCCAAGTTCTCTCCACCTGCACACAATAAAGGGAGAAATTGTTGGGGTTGTATAGGGGCCTGCCTTAGTCAGACTCCCATCTTGGTTTTTCCACCTCCATGGATAGCCAAGTTTGGAATAGTAGAGATAAATGATAAAGAAAAGAAACTACAAGCTACGTCAACACAAAAACACTACAAGTAGTATGTGCTTACTCAATCAAAAACAAAAGGAGAGATTGTAGGAGCTTACCACCTTCGTCCAAAGCACTCAAGGCTCGTGGAGGAGTGAATGAGAGGGATTCAAGCCTCTATTGCCACGGTGTTTGTCCTGTGCTCACCCTGTTGGAGTGACAGAGTAGTGGATTGCTGCAGTGGAGTGAATGGTGCTGCTACAAAGCTTGGAAATGAATGCAAATGGTGGAGAAAAATGCTCAAATGATCTTGCAAAACTTCTCTCAAACTTCTGCTTGAAAAATTTTATGGATGGAAGAGTGAATATTATGAAGAGATGGATGAAAAACACCCATATTCGGGTTGGCTAGCCAAAGAGGGGCGTTACTCTTTGACTTCCAATTGAAAATGTAACGCCTCTGCAATCTCCAGCCGTAGGAATCTGCCAGGGACGGAAGCATGCCGTGTGGGCATCCTTGATAGAAATTCCCCCACCGACACATGAACTAGGCGCCAAGTGGAATTAAACCTCCACTTTTTATTTTCTAAAGTGTTAAGGGTCAAAAGGGAATTTGTGTTAGGGGTGCAAATTCATGTTGATATAGGTATATAAATTTTATAGAATTTTTAGATGAGAAAACTTACATTGCCATAGGTTCCTCTACAAATGAGTTGTGGCATCAAAGATTTGGTCACTTAAATTATCAAAGTTTGGCTATGATTTCAAAGATGAATATGGTTGATGGGATTCCTTGGATAAGGGTGAACACAAATGTGTATACAAGATGCAAGGCTAAAAAACAATGTAAATACAAGTTTGAAAGGTCTACATGGAGGGCAAGTAAATCTTTTGAACTTGTCCATAATTATTCAAGGGGAGGAGCTAGGTACATCTTAGCATTTGTTGATGATTTTTGAAGGAAGGATTGGATCTACTTAAGTAGAAGGATGAAGTGTTTAGAAAATTTGAAATGTTTAAAGCATTTGTGAAAATAAAGTGGAAATAGGTGTCACATCTCATTTTCTTGCATAAACCTAATTAATAAATAAATTGAAATGGTTGAGAATATCGGTTGAACATCTTATGATTGTGGATAAATGTGTCTAAATTAGATGTTATTTTTAAATATGTGAAATTGAAATTGAAATTGATGGTCAATCTGGATGCATAGAAATCAAATTGAAATTAGAATTGGAATGAAATGAAATGGAAATAATTATCATGTTTTTTATTATGAGTTTAATTTCTTGGTTTTTGAGGATTAACCTACAGATGTGCAATTGAGTGCGACTGATTGCAAGAAAATGATCAGGCAATTGTCGAAGGCAGGAACATGGTTGAGGTAGGGGTATCCTAGTTTCCTAGCAATGAACAATATGATGGAATTCGGATGCATTCTCACACTCACGTAAACACATTCCCTTGCATTGTGAATTATGGTTGTGAAATTAGTGTGCATTATGACCTAATTGATGACTATGTTACGGTTATTATGTCACTGAAAATAAACTTAATTGGTGAAGTAAAATATGTCTTAAGAGTATGTTGTTTTCAAAAATTAATGATTGATTAGAAGAATAAAATATTTTATATATTATATAAATTACACAATTTATATATAATATATATATTAATATATTAATATATATATATATATATATTAATAAATATTATTAATATATATAAATAGCTTGATTTAAAATAATGTATACAAAGCTTGTTTATATATATAAAATAAGATTAAATAATTTACATAATTGTTTTGATTATATTGGAAAAATAGGTTTTGAAGGGACCTGAAACCCTTTACAACATAAAAGAGGGAAAGTTGCTCAAAGAGAAAGATATTGAAGCATCAACAATAGCCAAAAGTAAACCAACAACCAAGAAAAAGTGACCCAACAGCAACGAAACAGAAACAAAAAACAACACCAAAAAAGGCACTACTTCATATTCTTCAAGGTGTTAGCCACCTCAATCTCCTGGTTGTGATGCAAATTGACCATGTCCAGTAGCTCTTTTTTTTCTTCCTCAAAGGTCTTTCTAAGGTTTCTCATAAATTCGGTACATGGACCCTTTGCCTCATTTTTTCCGCCCTTCTTCCCCTTACCCTTTGAAGACTAGTCTTACTCCAACATCTCTGCAAAATATAATCGATCCTCCCTGAGCTGACTAATCTTACCAAATAAGACCTCTAGGGATTCCACACTATTCTTGACCGAACAATGACTAACCTACAACAATTTCTTAATATCCGCATTTGTTTTATTAATCTTTGCCTCCATTTCAAAAAGGAGATTCTCACACAAGGTCTTAAAATCCATAAAGGAGCACTCTAAATCAACCAATCTCTCAATCAAAATATCCAAAGAAGAACCCTTCAGAAAGTTTTGCATATTCTCTTTCAGACCCCTTATCTTAAGTTTTACCTTATTAAACTTTTGTAGCACCCATTTGGAAAGGTTAAATGTACACATTTCCCCCAAATGAGCCATATCCAGAAGCTCAAACATTGAAGTATTATCATCATTCAGGTATGAGAAATCCTCAAAGAGAGAGTTAATCTTTAGGGGCTCAGGCTTTCCAGGATTTAGATTCACCCCCTCATTTTCATGATTTTGATTCTTCTTCTTCCTCTTTTTAGAGGGGGCCACCACATGGGATGAATAACCACCCTCATTCCACTCACCTTCATCATCAGCATTGGTGTATGAACCAATCGATATAAATTCCTCACTTATAGCCTTCTCCTTTCCTTTAACTGACTTGGCAAGAGTATGGGCTCTCACATGCTCCATTATGAGTAGTATGAGGCCCTCATGGAGAATATGATCCCTTCTATTCTTCAAATGAGAATAGACCAGCACTTCCAACAAAGATAGAAGAAAGAAAGGAAACAAAATATGTAACCCATGTCTGAAGTGATTCAACAAGGTAAAATGGTGTCCTCAAATGGCAGTATACCAATCATCTAGGGTAACATACCACATAATGATCTCCGCTACATCCGCCCAAATCGACTTAAGTTTGTTTGTAACCCCATGAGGGTATTTTTATCAACTTTTTTCATTCATTGTCTTTGAAAAACCGGTCCATGGTGTCATCGTAACTCTTTCTTTCCTTGAAAAAGTTTCATCCATCCATCGGCAGCCCAGTAATGGAAGCAATAAATTCCTCATTGAACAAAAGATCCATCCCCTTAACCTGTAACCTTTTATCATGCTAGTAGCGGACAAAATTCGTAGAGGCCTTGGGATCATGGTCATGGAGCCTTTCCAGAAAGCACGTGAAATGCCCATGATCTAAAATTCTCCATATCTTGGGCTTATTTCTCCATCTTTCACAAGAAAAAGGTTTGATTCTGCTTTTATCACCCCCCATTTCCATAGTCATCATAAATTGAACCCGAGAAGAGAAACAAACAGCAAAAAAAAATTAGGTAAAATACAACCCACAAAGTGTGCGCTGATAATATGGGCAATAATAGCAAGAACGTCCCAAATTATGAGCTCAACCATAGCCATCATTTTGTAATAAAATCTTGGCATCCTCAGAAAGGAGAGAGTACTCCTCCCATGCCTTGGAATTATGAAGTACGACAGTCTCCTTTGTAAATAAATCCGCTAGGGAGTTGCCCTCCCTATAGATATACGTGACACGAGATTCTTCAAAATATCTTAGCATCATTTTAGAATCCACCATTAGCTTATCAATAGTCCAACTTGGCATTTGAATGCCAAGTAGGCAGTTAACAATATTGGGGGAATCTCCCTCGACCCAAAGCTTGGAGTAGCCCTTGTCCAACACATACTTGATATTGATAAATGCAGCTTCTGCTTTCACATGGTGATTGGTTTGGTTTCCCAATAGGAGTGCCACCACACCCAAGAACCTACCATCTTCATTTCTCAACACACCCCCCACAACCTGCAGGCCCAAGTTTACCCTTGGTTGCCCCATCAAAATTAATTTTAACTCACCCTGGGGGCGGGGACTTCCACTTAGTATACAATCTAGCAAAGATGTTGCTCTTAACAATCTCATAAGGCAGATAAGATATCTTCCAATTAGCGGTCACTAGTAAACCATATCCATCTGGACAAGAGGACAAAGCACATCGAGAAGCGTCCTAGTTTTGGAGAGAGAAATTTTCCAAAATGGCCCTTCGAATTTTGATAAACACACTTTCCACCTTAAGTTTAGAATCCTGGAAGATTTTATTGTTTCTTTCCTTCCAAATTCTCCAAGAAATATGTGGGGCCATGAGCTCTGAAATCCTTTGAAGGAAAAGAAGTAGGACACTTCCATTGGTCAGCAAGGTTGCTAAGAGAACTTGAGAAAACCTAGTCCAAATTACAAGAGCAAGAAACTTACTCTAGATAAAATGGGGAAAATTACACCCAAGGAGAATGTTAGTGTTTTTTTCCTGCTAAACCCTCAAATTCCTCTAAAGGATGTCAAGCCCTATGCTCAATAAATTCCTAAGGTTAAGAGGCCAACACAACGAGTAAAGAGCTATAGGTTCTCTAATCCTACTCTTTAGGCTCTATGAGACCAAGGAGGGTGTTCCTATTTGTGTTCATCTGATATTCATTGTTGCAAGAACACTTCTATACACAAATAAATTCCTACTAATTTACAAACATACAGTACTTATCAAAGGTTTGGCTAACCTTTGTACAAATAACCATATATTTGCTAGGAATACAAGTACATACAAGATTTGCATCTCAAAATGGATATGATTTAATTAAGTAATGTTCTAACTTTGAATCCACAACTAGGCATGTTTTAATTCATTAAATTATAAGAGTCCCTAACAAACAGGCTAGTGCCTCATCAAATTGGGCAGAAGGATTCAAGCATAAAATACTCTATCATACACAAAAAATTTAACCCTGAAATGAATGGACCATTCTCATAATGCATTACATCACAAGAACTCACAGTATTTAAAGTATTACTCCTTATCAAATCCTTAGCAAATTTCACAGACCCATGATTCTCTTTAAAGTGTTTAATTAACTCTTTGAGTTACAACAAAAAATAGAATCACACATTCAACTAAACAATTGAAGATAAATGAAACAATACTTGGTATTTTCATTTATAGCCTACAAGAAATGTACACAGGAGAGCGCATAATTTAATTTTCTAGATTTTTTTCGATATCAGTCATTTGCATAAGACTATTTCATACATATCTTATACCCAAGATGATTAACCAATAGATTTATCAAGAATTATGCGTTATATTTACTTACTATACCCTACCTAGACCCTTTGGACTCAAAATTCGACCAGGCCTACCACTTATTAATGCCTACCCAAAACCTAAAAAGTAATTAAAACAAACATATAGCCTCTAACAATAGTTGTTTGCCTTGATTCAAGATTTTCTCCTTTTTTAGAAAAATGACACAGAGAAAGTGTTCACTCTACTTATGGTTTTTTGCTAGAAGGAAACCCCAATTTCGGTCATGATGAACGCTGAAAATGCTTTTTCGATCTCTAAGGTACCTATAAATTGTTGGCAATCTTCAGGTGTGTGGAAAAACTAGCCTTAAATGTACGCATGTCGATGTTAGATGGCTCTGGGTGTATTTACAACAATTACTATTCGGTGGCGCGAAAGGCAACGACTCTTACATTTGCATTTTTGATTTTTAAATCATGTTCATAGATTTGATCTTGACATGGCACATCAGATGACCCCAATCAAGCCAAAACTATTTGAAAACATGTCACCATCACTCACCACCCTATCGACTGATGAAGATTTCACCAATCGAATGCCAAGTCATTTGTTGGAAGGCCCCACAGTCCTTTCCCCATCGGTAGAAAAATGCATGCGTCACAATCGTGCACACCGCACAATGGGCTTTAAAATATCATTTTAATGCTTCCGCGGTGTGCACTCAATGGCTCATATTCGATCATATCGCTTTATTATCATTGTTAATTCCTCAGTTCAAGTACATCGGGTGCTATGGTGGAAACTGAGTCCCACATCCTGTAGAGGGAAACATGTCACAAACGTGCATGCCACGCAACTCTTCGAAGATGGGTTCTTTCAATCTTGTGCAGTGTGCACTCACGGCCAGGATTTAATCATTTGAATCCAACAAACCTAATTTTTGCACATGTCATTAAAGTTAGTCATAAAAAGGGGTCATGATTAGGTTTACGGTCTACGACCCTCAGGTGGACACATTCAAGACTTAGGACTTAAGTCGAATTTACAAAATATTTTTGGCCCAACCATAAGAATATTTTAAAGTAATAACGAACAATTAATGACTGACAGTTCTATGAGGAAGGGGCCGATAATGGCATGGGCACGATGACTTAAGTTGTTATTAAAACAACCAGCAACCTAGTAGATCATGTCAATGCAAAAATATAACACAAAGGTTTAAGGCTTTGAAAAAAATTAACAAGGGTATTAGACCTTAAAACCCTAAACCAAACTTGTTAAGCAAAGGAGTAAATGACCACTTTAATCATGGAACCAGCTTACAATAACCCAGATTCTAAAAGCTCTACCGGTGGCTCCAGCTCAGGGATGCATACCCCTAGTGGGTATGCGGAGAATCTAGATCTCAGGTAGAAGTAGACCAACCCAAAACAACAAACCAAGAGCTTGTCTAGACAAGACAAGCAGACAACAAGAAAAGAACAAACCACACCTATATACAAAATTTACAAAATTATACAAAACTCCCTTGTTAAGGGACTTCATCCAATTCCACTGGCATCAATCTTTAAGCCTAGTGTTTCAATATTTTCCAAGCTTTGGAACCAAATTTTATCCTTGTCAAAGGCCCTTCTCTCATATACCTCCATTGGATGAATACTAATGTCAGGCAATTCCAAACAGTTTATACCATTTTAATAGATACCAATTGTCGCACATGTCTCAGAACTGCCCTATTTACCAACCTCAGGCTTGTCAAGTTGAAGTGGAAAAAGGAAACATCCATATTCCACCTTATCATATTTACTCTACATATCAAATTTGAAACCTTCAAGAACACTGTGTATCAGACTAGGCAAGCAATCCTCTAAAGAATCAAAAGTGAAAGGTTCAGATGCAAGAAATTCTTAACCCTGCCTCACATAGATGTCATCCTTGTTGAGTGGAAGCAAATTCATAATGATACCCAAGAGATGAGGAGCCTTAGCGAAGAACTCCACCACACATTCATGTTGGTTGACATCATATTTGACACAATTCAATTGCCCTGCACATGAGTCATATTGCAATTCATCTTTTGTGAGCCTCAACGCCAATCCATGATCTCCATGTGCATTAGAATACACATCACTCTCCAAACACCTATTATTAGACTCAACATCTATACATTGAATAGGTACACCCTTATCCTCATACCCTTCATCACTATTAAACTCAAAGTGCTCTTCTTCTTCTTGTGATTGAAGTATTTGCAAGTCAATTTCATGAGGATAACTATATTTCTAGGATAAACACTCAAGAACTTTGATCTCCCCTTGGTCTTTAACCTCGTCCTCCATAATAGTACCAAATGTGAAGGTTTCATGGGAATTCTCATCAATAAACTTGCTACTACACTACTCACAGCCATGTTTTGACCATACTTCCAAAGCATCATCAGAATCCTCAAAAAGTGGATTATCCCTGCACCAACCAGGGGATTCATCTTTAATAATTAACATGGATAAATTTTCATCAAAAAGTGGATTATCTATTACATTCATTTTGTTCAAGGAATCATCAGCTCTCTTTCTATAAGGATGTAAACCCTGTAGCCCATCATCATAATCAAAATCCTTGCAAACCTATGAGAAAAGGTATCCCTTCATTTGATAAGGGTAATCATATTCAATAGAGGAAAGACATGACTCTGTATCATCACAACCATCACAACATGAGAATCCATCAATAGTGAGACTACATTCAGACCCCTCAAATTGAATGCCATAGCTCCTACCTTCAATGTTTTGATCATTGGCAAAAAATTGATCATCATCAACACTAGAATCATAGCCACTGACCAAATGACTTATTGGTGGAAGCATTCGAACCTCATCCAATTCTTCATTCTTTAATACCTCCCAAGAGCTTGATTCAGACACATCATATATTCCATCACAACAAGAGTCCTCCTCTTGCTCCTCATCACTATGGTAATGACTTGCACCTAAATTACTAGTGAACAGGTTGCAATTATTATATTATGAATCGTCTCCTTCACCTGTTTGCACTATTTCTTGCTCTTCCTCGTCAAGACTATGGCCATTATTATTTAGAAGCATCTGATAGTTTACATGGTTTCTCCTAATTCCTTCCACCAATCTTATCCAGTCAACTATTTGGCCCAGACTTTCAGGCTTTAGTGCCTTTGGCAACATACTTATTCCCGACTGGTATATTTCATAAAACAAGTCAATGCACATTGACTCTTTAGGCATGACACTTTCTGGTATCTCCGAAAATACATCCATACATCCACAAACCTATGGAACAAGTCAAGGGACAATTCACCTTGTCCTCTCTTTATATCACATAATCTTTTAGCACAAGAAGTATGATCAACACTACTTGCATCTTGTGGGCAGTTTACTTGAGGTTGAATCTGATCAACACACTATGGTGATGGAGAGAGTGGGAAAATAGGAACCTTATCTTCTTAGCATAATTCTTTATTGGTTAATTCATTGATTGTACTTGCATAAGATGTGCCAGAATAACCAACATTAGTAGTTAGGCATCCTTTCATCATTGAATACTTTAGATTGTTTTCAATATACATAGCAATTTGATATGCTTGGTGCATTTTTGTAGGCTCGTTATCCCTTAATAGGTAGCTCATCTTCTTGTTGAATGCACCTAAATATACAACCAAACATTCAACATCATTTGGTCTTATACTTTTAGGGACCTCCGTTATGATCTTGAAGAATCTAAGATCAAAAGAAGGGACCAACTTGTCCTCCTCTTTCTGATTGTCCACGAAACTTTTCCTTACCAGACTTGGGTTTACTCTCTCACCAAACTGTTCCATGAATGCTAGTTTAAAATCATACCAAGAATGTATTGAAGTTGTTGGTAGAAAAGAGAACCAGTCCCTTGCATCTCCTTTCAGGGATTGAACAAACAACTTTATGAAAACATCTTCAAAATTTAATTCATAATCTCCCATCATGTCAATGAACTCTTGCAAATGCTTGTTTGTTGACTCATCCTTTGTACAATTAAACTTTGGTACTTTCTCTCTGATTCTAGATGACATCTCATTTGGATAACCATGAATATTGCTAAAATCTATAACACTGTATCTTTCAGTACTAAACTTTCCCTGATGTGACAAAGGATGTTTATTATGCATTATGGCACTCATATTTATATCAGGATATGCAATTTGATAAGGCAATTTCACCTTGCTTTTTTGAGCCTTATTAGATTTTTCAATGATCTCTTCAAATCCTCTGAGTACCTAAGCTTCTCAGACTTTTATAGTATAATCTTCTGACTATTTTGCTCGAGATTTTAAAACATAACATGCTTCTCTATTATAATTTAAAGAAACTCATATTACATTCTAGAAATGTAATATTCAACTAGGATTTCCCTCTATTAGTGCTTCCTTCACCAATTGGGAACCAATTATATTTCTATCCTTAAAAAAATCTCATAAACTACTTGTTGAATCATGAAATATGTCTATGAGAATACCTAGAAAATAATAGTAGCTCCTGAACTCATCTATGACTGCAACTTTGCAGATGTGGGACTTCTACATGTTCTTAATCAGGTTCTCAAGCCAGAGTCACCACCTCCTTTATAGAGGAATGAACTTCAAATAACTATGAAGTCCTTACAAAATTA
The DNA here is from genome assembly GCA_007115665.2 of Sequoiadendron giganteum. Classification (NCBI taxonomy): domain Eukaryota; kingdom Viridiplantae; phylum Streptophyta; class Pinopsida; order Cupressales; family Cupressaceae; genus Sequoiadendron; species Sequoiadendron giganteum. Next base: position 572,370,973 of record CM021102.1, on the reverse strand, counting down.
AATCTTGTTTTGGGTTTCTTTCACCAGCAGAGTCATTCATAAGTTTTTTGTATCTTGCTACAACCAAAAACTTTCTTGTCTTAAAACTTTTCAATATCCGAACAAACTGTCCAGATTCACCAAAAGCTTGAGTCTATGATACTACAATCTATGACTAGGATTATTTCTTTTATAAATTTCTTAGAGTTCTCCCCAATGAAGTCACCATTTATGTTGGTTTTTTTCTTGCTAAACCCCTAAATTCCTCTAAAGGATATCAAGCCCTATGCTCAATAAATTCCCAAGGTTAAGAGGCCAACACAACGAGTAAAGAGCTATAGGTTCTCAACTCCTACTCTTTAGGCTCTATGAGACCAAGGAGGGTGTTCCTATTTGTGTTCATTTGATATTCACTGTTGCAAGAACACTTCTATACACAGATAAATTCCTACTGATTTGCAAACATACAATACTTATCAAAGGTTTGGCTAACCTTTATACAAATAACCATATATTTGTTAGGAATACAAGTACATACGAGATTTGCATCTCAAAATGGATATGATTTAATTAAGTAATGTTCTAACTTTGAATCCACAGCTAGGCATGTTTTAATTCATTAAATTACAAGAGTTCATAACAAATAGGCCAGTGCCTCATCAAATTGGGCAAAAGGAGTCAAGCATAAAATACTTTGTCATACACAAAACATTTAACCCTGAAATGAATGGACCATTCTCATAATGCATTACATCACAAGAACTCACAGTATTTAAAGTATTACTCCTTATCAAATCCTTAGCGAATTTTCATAGACCCGTGATTCTCTTTAAAGTGTTAATTAACTCTTTGAGTTAAAACAAAAAAATAGAATCACACATTCAACTAAACCATTGAAGATAAATGAAACAATACTTGATATTTTCATTTATAGCTTGCAAGAACTATATACAGGAGAGCACAAACTTTAATTTTCTATATTTTTTCGATATCAGTCATTTGCATAAGACTATTTCATACATATTGTAACACCCCGCCACGCAACCCTAGAGGAAGTTGCATTTAACTACTTAAATAGAATAATTTTTTTTTTAAAGTATAATTAATAAGAAGTTCGCTAACTAATGCCAACAACCTCTAAGGTTACGAGACAGAGGTTATATAGAACCTCAACAAAAAACATGATTTAAACCATGTCAATTAATTAATTAATAATTTAATCACATACATTCCAATAAGATAATTACATCATCACAAGAGATAACTTTCAATTCAATAATCCGTTCATTAAACAATAGATTACAACACTCATTTCCTGAATGAGGCAAGTTCAATAAATATAATTACAATTACAACTTTCACCTCGAAAACAAGAGGGGTAAATAAATACAAGATCAACTGAAAAGAGATAAAGCAAGAACTAAAATTGAAACCAACGAGCTCTCCAACTGGAAGTCTCGTCCACATGAACATGAAGAAGGAACCCAACGGATTTAGGTGCACGCCTCCCAACCAAGTGGAACCCAAAGGCCCACCCCCCATGCTAGGAGATAGTAACCAAGAATCCTAGTCAAGACCATCTACCTCTAGACACAGGCTAACATAACTAAACCAAACTAAAACAACCAATCACATGAACCTCACAAGTGCATCCCAAGGTACAACTCAAATACATGCAAGTACAACACAAGTACAACACTGCATGGTCACGATGCTTCCAGAAATAAAGCAGAACAAGTATGTTACAAGAACCATACCACATAATCAAACACCAACCATGGTCACATCAGGTATGTTACGGAAACCATACCCACAATAAACAAGTACCAACTATGGTCACACAAAGTGCCATCAAACATCACATCATGAGTTACCCACGGCGGATCGTCGGATGGTGTCCCAATCCGATCCCGGCCCTCATACATACTAATACAAAGACATAAACCAACTGTTATCCTAGACAGAGTGTCATCACACAGCTCATCATGGGTTATCCTTGGGATTCTTCCTAGGCTCTGGCCCCCACAAGAAAAGGTTATCCTGGTGACCTTTACCGAATCTCGGCCCCCATGCTCACTCATACGGAGCCAAATACCTTTCGTACAAACAAGATAGATGACCTTGCCATTCCAAGCCTTCCCATCTCATCCCAAGCCTAATGGAGCACTTGGGTCCATGAGTGAGGCATTAAAATCTTGATTAGTGTGAAGTTAGTCCTAAGCTTCTAAGTATTGTTTTAGTTATCACTTGATTAAATAACTTACGAGTTATCCTGGCACCACTTCATGTGTTGGCCCCCATTACAAGCCACTCTTCTACTTGACCACACACATACCAAACAAGATATCACGACCTCTCCTTTCTCAGGAGGCGACAAACAGAAACGCACTCCAACACTGGAGGCAACAAACCACATAACAAGGTCACTCCATATAAGGAGACACAGATCCCATAATCTGCTCCTAAACCAAGGAGGTACAAACATTCCCATTCGTTGAAATCGGGTTAAACACTGATTCGACCAAGCACTACTCAAGGCACTCTCAATAGGTTGACAAACACAAAAACGACAACCCAAGGAACTGAAAATCCAATCTCGAAGACTTACGAACAAAACACACCTTTAACCCGTTTCCAAAACAAGCACATGAAAGGAATATTTAGTGAAGGCATATGAAATAAACTACCTTTGGATATTCTAAATCCATTTTCCACATAATCATTCACTAATTTATTGCATTAAATACACTGAATTAAAGTACGTCTTTTCCAGACAAGGGAGAAATTAAAACTTAATACTTAATTCCTCACTAGCATTTAAATAATAATAAAATAACCAATTGATTCCACTAATCAAAATCCAATGATATAAAATAATTATCGTTTCCTTATTTCAATATAACCATATAAAAATAGTTAATTTTCCTTATAAGAAAAAAACATATTATTTAGAAACAAATCTATCTCTCTTTCAAATATAATATTTTAAAATTAATCAACATTACTTATACTTCACTTCTTCAATTAATTTTAATTCATGCAATTAGAAAAAACAATAATTTCCCTTGCATAATTAATTTAAATCACCACTAAAAAAAAACAATTATTATTAAGAACCAAAACATTATCTATCCAATACAATAATAAAATAAATATTAAAATATATATTTTAAATATTATAATATAATAATAATATTATTATATATTATAATATTTAAAATAATATTTAATCTTTAAAATATTATTAAATTCTTTTTTTTTTCTTTTATATATTTTTTTGGCCAACACTGGCGCCTCGGGCCGCGCGCCACACAAGACAAGGGGCAGTTGTCTCGAGCCGCGCACCGGATTAGGGCTAGCATCGCGTCTTTTCTTTTTCTAGTTGTGGTTTCCTTGGCTGGGCGCGGACTGTTGATAGAGGGCGGCCGGTATGAGGACGGTCAACGGTGGTGCCACACAGTCCGCCCCCAATGGCGTTGTGCTATGCACAGCCATCCAGCCTCGTAGGTGGCGCGGCTAACACAATTGACCACTGACGGCGGTGGCGGTTGCGCCAGTGTCGTTGCGGGGAGGAGAGGGGACGGTGGCGGAAGAATGGAGGAGGTGGGGGAACGTGCTGGGCATGGCTCCCTCCACCCGCCTCCATGGGAGGTGCGGTGGGGGTTGAGCCCCCAGCGACCCCCCCACCAAAAAATTTCAAATAAATTATTTTGAAAGAAAATCCCTGTGGATTTTTTATATATATTTTTTATATATATATATTTTAATTTTAGCACAGACCTGCAGATTTTTCGAAATCCGCACCTCTTCTCAAGGGGCAAATTTTTAAAATTAAATTTACAGCATAACCCCTTTTCACAAATCAAAATTTAAATAAATAAATAGATATATATGTATATAAATACATATATATATACATATATGAAAACATTAAATTACTCCAATTTAAGATTTGCAACACAAATTGAACAAATAATTTTCAAAACAATTATTTGCAGCCAAGAACACAAAAATTACATTTTCAAACAGAGATTTTTGCAACAACATAATCAAATCTATAGATCCTTTCAAAATCAAAATTAATTTAATAACATGAACCTGGTTCACTGGTGTTGAGATGATCCAGATGATGCTCAACTCCTTCCTCTGATTCCCTCCTCATATCAGCAAATTTCACAACTCCAACCCAAACCCACAAAAATGAAAGATTCTTCTCACACAAATTCCATCTTTTCCAAAAACTCCAAGATCCTCAAAATTCAAATCAAAATTCCAAACATAAGGATTTTACCCTAAAATCCTTCAACCGCCCTCATAACTTCTTCAAAACAGAAATTTAGAAAATATCTAATTTCTTTAATTTTTTATTCAAACTTTCAATTTTGACTTTAAATCATTTTCATAATTTTCAATTCCAAATTTCACAAATTGACTCTTAAATTCATTTTTCTAATTTTGAATTTCATCCAATATGCATAAATTTCCAAAATGAATAACTTAACTTATTTCAACCTTATAAATTTAATTAATTAATAAAATAGATTTAATCAACGATTAAATTATTTATTAATTAAATTAAATTAATCATAAAATAAATTACATTTCAACATAATTTCCAGATCAAATTATTCAACAACTAAAATGCATTAAGCCATTTAATTACCCCTTTTCTAACTTGCAATTAAATACGAAGAGAGGGCACAACATTCAAAGCAACACAACCTGACAAACAACTGACAACATACAAGGACTAGGGTGACGATTTGGCACGGAAACCTAGCTACTATCTCCCAATCGAATACTGTTGGGTATTGAACACACTCCAACCTGTGAACCCAAGTGGAGTCGATGTCCTGTACCTGTCAACCTGCAAATCAAGTAACAACATATAATATGAATAGCATAAAATACACACCATGAAGAGGAAATCACAGGATCGTAGGGCACTCGCAAGCGAGTGATGTGATACCGTCCCCTTCACCAATACAATGCAATTAACTGACAATTCTCACATATTGATATAATTCAAAGCATAACATCTTTAATTCAAATAATCACTATGCTAATCCAAAGCATGGAATAAAGATAACATCTGAATAACCATAAACACATCACAGCAATCATACCCACACAAGGACACACAGTCCAACCAGATGGAAAAACGAAGGGGTATTACACATATCTTATACCCAAGATGATTAACCAGCAGATTCATCAAGAATTTTGCATTATATTTACTTACTATACCCTACCTAGACTTTCTAGAATCAAAATTCGACTAGACCTACCACTTATTAATGCCTAACCAAACCCTAAAAAGTAATTAAAACAAACAGATAGCCTCTAACAATAGATGTTTGCCCTAATTCAAGATTTTCTCCTTTTTTAGAAAAATGACACAGAGAAAGTGTCTGTTCTGCTTACGGTTTTCTGCTGGAAGGAAACCCTAATTTTGGTCTTGACGAACGTTGAAAATGCTTTTTCGATCTCCAAGGTACCTATGAATTGTTGGCAATCTTTAGGTGTGCAGAAAAACTAGCCTTAAATATACTCATGTTGATGTTAGATGGCTCTAGGTGTATTTACTGCAATTACTATTCGCTCGCGCGAAAGGCAACGACTCTTACATTTGCATTTCTGATTTTTAAATCATGTCCATAAATTTGATTGACATGGCACATCAGATGACCCCAATCAAGCCAAAACTATTTGAAAACATGTCACCATCACTCACCACCCTATTGACCGATGAAGAGTTCACCAGTTAGACGCCAAGTCATTCGTTGGAAGGCCCCACAGTCTTTTCCCTACCAGTAAAAAAATACACACGTCACAATCACGCACACCACACAACAAGCTTTAAAATATCATTTTAAGGCTCGCATGGTGTGCACTCAACGGCTCAGATTTGATCATATTGCTTTATTATCACCATTGATTCCTCTACTCAAGTACATCGGGTGCTATGGTGGAAACTGGGTCCCACATCCTGTAGAGGGACACATGTCACAAGCACGTAGGCCACACAACTCTTCGAACATGGGTCATTTCAATCTTGAGCGGATTGCGCTCACGACTAGGATTTAATCATTTGAATCCAATGAACCTAATTTCTACACATGCGATTAAAGTTAGTCATAAAAAGGGGTCATGATTAGGTTTACGGGCTACGACCCTCAAGTGAACACATTCAAGACTTAGGACTTAAGTCAAATTTATGAAATATTTTTGGCCCGACCATAGGATGATTTTAAAGTAATAACGAACAAGTAATGACCGACAGTTCTATGAGGAAGGGGCGGGCCGGTAATGGCACGGGCACGATGAATTAAGTTGTTATTAAAACAACCGGCAACCAAGTAGAGCAAGTCAATGCAAAAATATAACACAAAGGTTTAAGGCTTTGAAAAAATTTAAACAAGGGTATTAGACCTTAAAACCCTAAACCAAACCTGTTAAGCAAAGGAGTAAATGACCACTTTAATCATGGAACCGGCTTAAAATAACCCATATTTTTAAAGCTCTACCAGAGAATATGAAAAGCATCCTCTGCATCAGACTCACAAAGCACACACCTATTAGGCATAGCAAACCCCCTTCTACATAGATTATCTTGAGTCAACACTTTGCTTTGCATTAAAAGCCAAAAAAAAATATTCACCTTAGGGATCAACATTTTATTCCACAACTTCTCCCAAAAGGGACAAGGTTCATGTTTCACCAGGGAGTCGATAAAGGTCAAGGCCATAGAGAAACACCCATTAGCCTAGGGGGACAAATCACACAATCAAGCTTTGGGATTTGGGGAACTTCGATATTAGCAAGGAAATTCTGAAGAACAAGCAGTAAAGGATCCCAATTTTGAAACTCCTTCCACGCACCATTTTAGTTATAATCAACCACCATCTGAACAAAATTGCGTTTGCAAATGGCCACAATAGGAGGGTCCCACAGATAATTCACCAACAGCTCACCATCACACCACACATCCTCCCAAAAACAAAATCTTGGTACCATCACCCAACAACCACTTCACACCTTCAGCTATTAGGTCCATATAGGGGATAATATTTTTCCAAAAATAGGATCCCAAGGGGATAGCATCAGTATGCAAAAGGTCTCAAGATCTCCCCACTCCATATAAATATTTATTCTTAACTAGAGAGGACCAACCTGCCTCCCCATTGAGGAGTCTCCAAATTTTCTTCGAAAGCGGGGCCTTATTGAAAGACCTTATGTTTCTAAGACCCAAACCACCCCACTTCTCAGCTTGCACACAAGGTCCCATGCCACAAGAGGAATTTTGGCTTTGTCTTCCACCCCCGACCACAAAAACCTTCTCATAATCTGCTCCATTTTCTCTTTGAATTTTGCAGAGATCTTGAACAAACTCAAAGCATACAAAGGAAGATTTTGTAGGGTAGACAAGATAAGTTGCACTTTCTCTGTCTGACTAAGGAGAGCTCCTTTCCAACCTGCCAGCTTCCTATTAAATTTATCCAAGAGACCGAGCCAAAAAGAGTTTGGGCTCTTAGATACACATAAGGGGAGCCCCAAGTAACTCGATGGCAAGACACCATGATTGCAAGATAAAATCCTTACTAACTTTATCTGGAGGAACTCTGGAGTGTTGAGAAAAAATAGCCAACTCTTAGGGAAATTAACACGCTGACCAGAAGCCTTCTCATACCCCCCAATCACCAACTTAATAGCCTTGATTTCACGAATTGAGGATTCTCCCATCATAATAGTATCATCAACATTGTTGATGAGTGATAGGCTTACACTTGGAAGAAGGGGTTAAACCCCTCAAGGAACCAGCCATTAACGCCCTCTGGATATTCCGCCCTAGCACCTCTACCATCAAAATAAACAGCATCGGAGAATTAAGGTCCCCCTGCCTAATGCCACAAGAGCTCCAAAAAAAGGGAGAAGGGGATTTATTAATAAGAACAACAAAAGGAGTCGATATAAGCTTCTTAACAAGTTGCATGAACTTCTGACAAAATCCAAAGCGAGCTAGAACCAACAACAAGAACTTCCAATTAACCCGGTCATAAGCCTTGAGAAGATCCAACTTAAAGAAAAAAATCATTTTTTATTAGATGCCAAAGAGTGGGCCACCTCATGAACCATAATGATAGAATCCAAAATTTGATGACCTCTAACAAAACCACTCAGATGCTTAGAAATAATATCAAGAAGAATTCTCTAGAGTCTAGTAGCCAAGACTTTTGAGAAAATCTTGTAAATAGAATTACAAAGGCTAGTTGGTTTGAAGTCCCTAAAACTAGTAGCATCAACAAATTTGGGAATCAAAAAAATGAATGTAGCATTCAATTCTTTAAGCAATCTTCTAGAGCCAAAAAACTCCTTAGTTGCATTGATATCCAGCGCAACAATATCCCAGCAAGATTGAAAGAACAAAAAGGGGAAACCATCAAACCTAGGGGCCTTGTTAGCTTCAAAGGAAAACATTGCCTCCTTGACCTCAGTAGAGGAAGGAATCGCAACCAGACCCTTATTAAGGTCTTTCAGAACTAGCTGAGGAATGACCTCCAACAAAGACTGCACACTATTTTGATCCCAAGTCAAATCATCCCTAAGAAGATGCTCAAAAATACCAGCAACAACACTCCTAATAGCCTCATCACCAATCAACAGCAACCAATCAGCCATAATGGAAGAAATCATGTTAGACGACTTGTGCCTGAGTGCAATAAGATGAAAAAACTTGAGTTATGATCCCCAGACTTGAGCCAAACAACCTGAGATCGTTGCCTCCAAAAGTCCTCTTCTTTAGAAACATTGTCATGGAGTTGGGCCAGAAGAGAGTCTCATGTAGTTGAAGCTCCTCCAATAAACCCTTAGATTGGATTTCCCCTTGAACCACATCCAAATGTTGAATGAGAGAAATTTTATTATCAAATATTTTCCCAAAGAAGTCCTTATTCCATTTTTTAAGGTTCCTTTTCACAAAAGCCAATTTTTTAGCAACTTTATACATTGCACTACCATCAATGTTCACTTGCCCCCAAATCCTAATACAATCCATGAACCTAGAGTCCCTTAGCCACATAGCTCCAATCCGAAAAGGGAAATGTTTCTTGCCACCAACCTTATGAGCCACAAAAGAGATAGGAAAGTGGTCCAAACCACACCTCGTGATCGAAGAAAGAGAACAAGCAAAATCAGCAAACCAAGAAGTTGAATCCAAAGCACGATCCAATCTAACTTGAATATTGTCAAAACCAACTCTTCTATTTGACCAGGTGAACTTGGACCCCATCAAGTCTAAATCAATAAGAGCATTATCGTCAATAAACATTCTCAAGTCCAGATAACTATCAGGATGAACCTAATAAAATTAGGTTTAACTCTAAAATTAAAAAATAAATAAAATAAAATAAACTATAGATTACTTGCATGATTGTTATTAAAAAGAAAATAAAATTTAAATAGAATAAGTTTGATAAGTATGAGGTATTTTCCACAACGCGTCAAATTGTGATATTGCTATCAGGATTCAACCGTGTAGTTTTATGAAACATGGTTCAATGAGTTTGACTCTAAAACTACACGATTGAATCGTGATAGCAATATCACAACTAAAATAAATTTATTAAAATTAAATATCATAAATTAAATAATAATAAAAACACAATAAAATGATTTGCATGGTGAAACCATGCATTCTAAGTCCGAGCCATAAAACAGCATTCATCTAAATATATGATCCTTTATATTTATATAAAAAGCTGAGATAAATATTTTTTTTTAGAAGGCTGACGCCATGAAGTGAAATGGAGATGACAACCATTTTTGAAGAAACCAGAAGGGAGGCTGCAAGGAATGGGTGGAATGAATAAAAGTTTATGCACAGGAGTATAGGAACGGGGGAATGAAAAGCCAGATACTTCGAAATTAAGAAAGACAAAGCTCTGGCGATGGCAACAAGTCAGGTCAGCTATATATTTCGCCCTATTGCAGATGCATCGAAGGGTTTCTGCAAGTGAGCTCTTCAACAATGTTTCAGGTCAGTTCACAAGGTATAGCAAGGCTTCATTTTAATATTATTGCATATCAAACGCTTCTTTCGACGGATTTAATGCATATGCTAGCATAATGAGCTATGATAAAGACCTAATCGGCCTATAGGACCTATCAGAGTGCAATTTTCTGCAAGTGAGCTCTTCAACAATGTTTCAGGTCAGTTCACAAGGTATAGCAAGGCTTCATTTTAATATTATTGCCTACCGAACGCTTCTTTCGACGGATTTAATGCATATGTTAGCATAATGAGCTATGATAAAGACCTAATCGGCCTATAGGACCTATCAGAGTGCAATTACTTGTTCAGAATACTATTTTTAGTTGCGAGTGTATTTACTTGCCGAGAGCATTGTTTCCCTGTTTCATAATTTTAAATAAATCCACAAAATTTTGGAGGACTGTCAATTATTATAAGCGCCGATCTGAAGGTATGCACAGTCTTTTAGGTTTGGGGCCAATTTATTTATATATGTTAGAGGACCTATCAGAGTGCAAATACTTGCTCAGAATACTATTTTTTGTTGGAAGTATATTTACTCGCCGAGAGCATTCTTTCCCTGTTTCATAATTTTAAATAAATCCAAAAAATTTTGGACTGTCAATTATTATAAGCACCGATCTGAAGGTATGCACAGTCTTTTAGGTTTGGGGCCAATTTATTTATATATGTGTGTCGGATGTGTATGTATCTGTATTTACACATACATGCATCACTGTCAAGTGTGATAGCCAACAGAAACTAAAAATATCTGAAAACTTCACCATATACGTTAGCCCCACTAATTTGATTGGTAATAGTTGAGCTTAGAAAAATATGTCAACAGAGGCCATCGACCATGTTTTCTTAAAATTCTCCTATGGGCTTATTTTGTTTTATCTTTCGGACACTTAATGCATGTGGACGAACAGTCTTTACAATCCCTCCTTATTCAAGCGTTACATAGATTGATTTTAGCCACATTGACCAAAATGTGAGTTGTGAGTGGATATTATTGTAATATTGTTATTAGAATATATACTGTGGAAAATACCTTCTATTTATCAACTGATGAGCTAAAGGGGCTCTATAATGAATGGTTCATGAGGCACAATACTCGTTGAAGGTTTTGAAAATGGGGTTGCAAGCTAAGTGGGTTTAACCTTGGAGAAAACTCTATGGTTAAGCACACTTGAGTCAATGTAGTAGTGGGATGGGTGACCTCCCGGGAAGGCCCAATGTGTCACTTCTGTGAACATCACCTAGATGCAATGAGTGCTAAGTGGACCATTCATTATCATGAGAGATGGGTTCTTGTGAACCACTACTCATGAAACATGGGTCAATGAGTTTGACTCGTAAAACTACATGGTTGAATTTTGATAGCAATATCACAATTTGACATGTTGTGGAAAATACTTCCTACTTATCAATTTATGAGCTAAAAGGGCTCTATAATGAATGGTTCATAAGGCACAACACTTGCTAAAGGTTTTGCAAATGAGGTTGCAATCTAAGTGGGCTTAACCTTGGGGAAAACTCTATGGTTAAGTGCACTTGAGTTGGAGTAGTACTGGGATGGGTGACCTCCCGGGAAGACCCAGTGCTTCCCCTTTGTGAGCATCACCTAGATGCAATGTGTGTTAAGTGGACCATTCATTATCATGAGAGATGGGTTCTTGTGAACCACTACACATGAAACATGGGTCAATGAATTTGACTCATAAAACTACACGGTTGAATTCTGATAACAATATCATAATTTGACACGTTGTGGAAAATACCTCCTACTTATCAATGGATATGATTTCCAAATTTATGTACGGATCATGAGTATAAAAAATTATATATTCTTATTGTTGTGATTAAACCTCTGTGTATGTCCGTCCACACAACAACTTGAAAGTAACATATGATTTTTAGTGTAATTTGACATAGAGTCATTATTGGAAAACATTTTACTCCTGTAGTGATAAACCCTCAATGAAACTATAAAACTAAACATGTACAAAATTGTCATTTAATTGTTATGAATCTAAATATTTTATTCCAAATCATCTTGTCAATTAGTATAATTAAATATCCAATATGCATCACAAGTTACAAACCAATTTCTTATGAATCAATTCTTCAAGACAATAAAATTAGTCATTATTGCATGAAAATGAAAACTGTATTATACTTACGTAAAACATTGCATGAAAATGAAAATAGTACTACATGTACCTTATTTATTGCATGAAGTTGGGAAATGTCATTAAAAATCAATTGCATGTCTATAACTAGCCGCTATAAAAAGTGAATTGCATGTCATCATATATTTAACCGTCCTTATGCATAGAAAGAGTGAAATAATGAAAGATGTTAATATAATCATTAGCATAAAAGGAAAAAAAGTATTTATTTATTTTATGAACATTTTGCATGTTATTGTCTTCTATGTGTGATTGGATTTACTTTCCAGGATAGGGTGTCGAATATGGGCTAATAGAGAAGTCGGTCCTCTTTTCAGGATCTACATAATACTTTTAGTGCTTTGGCCAAAGCCATGTGTTCATTGAAATAGATGGAATTTACTTAGCAAAATTATTTATATATGTCTTTGACATATCCTGTTTGTGGGACATTGCATGTTCATATTAGAAATGCATGTATATATCAAGCTTGCACCGAGATTCCCTCTTGCTATTTTTATTTCTAGGTTGCTAGGTACTTTGTGTAGGGTTCGATATCATTTGTGTTAGGAAAAATTTCGATGAAGCGCAAGTTTTGTGGTTGGGCAAAAAAACGCCTAGGCCATGTTCTCGTCTCTTGACTTGTGGATGACTATGAGGGTCGATGGTGGTCAGAGACTACATTGTATGTCCTCACATTATTAGTGTATCGTTGACTATATTTGTACTTTCATGTTGTATCATTATTTGGCTTCATGGCATGAAAGCCAAAGTTGTATTTTTGTTTATAATATATTATGTGTTTTTACTTGGAATATGCACTACATATATGAGGATGTGTTATGATATTTATTACTTAATGAAGTTGTATCATTTTTATTCCATGTTTATGAGATCATGAGTTGAATATTATTATTTTGTGAGACTATGTTGGGTCGCGATCCTTACAATAGGATCAAATCAATAAGAACAAATAATGGTGGAGAACATGTCAATATCAAGTTCATATATTTTTGTGAACATCTAGGATCAAGAGACAAATGTCTAATAGATACTCCTTGAGAAAATGATGTTGCTAAAAGGAAGAATAGGTCCTTAGTGGAAATGGCACATTACATGCTACAATCCAAGTATCTTTCTTTATTTCTTTGGGTTGAGCCTATCAATACCACATCCCATGCCTTGAATAGATCTCTTACAACTTGTTTACACAAAATCACTCCCAAGGAAGCAAGGAGTGATAAGAAACCAAATGCGAAATCTTTCAAAGTATTTGGATGTGAAGCATTTGTTCACGTACCTTATGAGATTAGAGAAAATAAATTTTGATAAGAGAATTGTTAAGTGCATCTTTGTTGCCTATGATGATCAAAAGAAAGGAATTAGGTTGTATGATTCTACAGTGGAAGATGTGTTCACAAGAAGTGATGTCAAGTTTGATGAAGGGTTTGAGGATATGATATAATCCTCTCCTATTCCTAAGTGGACATGGATAATGATGAATCCTATAGTGCTCTTGAAACCAATGAAAGTTCCATGGCAACTTCCAATACAATTGAAGAACCTAGTCCTCCTTGAAAGACAGTCTTCAAGAAATATATCAAAAGACTTAACATGTTAATTATGCCCTAATGACCACCATAGTGAAGACCAATGATCCTCAAACCTATGACGAGGCTAAGGGAAAATATGAATGGGAACAAGCTATGCAAAATGAATGACTCTTTGATAAAGCACAAAACTTGGGAATTGGTGGACTTGTCCATGGGCCAAAGTGTTGTCAACAATAAGTGGGTGTATAAGACGAAATTCAAGTCTAATAGAAGCATTAAAAAATATTAGGCAAGATTACTAGCCAAAGGGATGCTCATAGAAGGAGGGAATTGACTACACACTTTTTCTCTAATAGCAAAGGTTACCACTTTCAAAACTATTATAGCATTGGCAAATCATTTCAATTGATCTCTTCACCAAATGGATGTTATTAATGCATTTTTCAATGGTGAAGTTGATGAAGAAATCTACATGACTCAACCACAAGGATTTGAAATCACGACAAGAACACTTAGTTTGCATGTTAAGCAAGTCTCTTCATGGATTGAACCAAGCTTTGAGGGCTTGATATGCTAAGATTGATAAATATTTCAAAACTCAAAGCTTCCAAAATATTCCTCATGATCCAGACTTGTATCTAAAGGAAATGATGAAGGCAGCATGATTATTATTGTATGTTATGTTAATGATCTTATCATCAAAAGAAATAACAAACAAAATTAGTGACAATTAAATTTGAATAATTAGTTTGAGATGATAAATCTACATTTTCTACACTACTTTCTTGACATCCAAGTATGGCAAAAAGATGATGGAATTTATTTATTTCTGATTTCACTTACTCCAAGGTTGAAGCTGACTTACAATATAGAAGGTGAGGATATTGATTACAAGCAATGTATTGGTAGCCTTGTGTACTTAGTGACACTCGATAAGACATTTCTTTTGCAATGGGTCTGGTTTCAAGGTTTTTGTGTTCTCCTAAAGTTCCACATTGAATGGTAGCAAAGAGAATATTAAGATATGTACAAGGGACTTTGACTATGGGCATTTATCATTCTTCTCTTGGAGAGCTAATTCGAATTGAGCAAGGTCTGTAGATGACTAAAAATATACAAAGTATGCTCTCTCTCTTGGTTTTAGCCCAATTCAGGTGTAGTCAGAAGCAAACTACTATTGCTTTATCAACCATAGAGGCTGAATATACAACATCGAATGGAGAAGCTAAAGAAATAACTTGGCTAGAGGCTATTCTTTCAATACTTAAACAACATCAAGTAGAGCTTCTTTACTTCATTTTGGCAATTAAAGTGTCATTTTTTTGTCCAAGAATCCAATGTTTCATGTTAGAACAAATAATATAGAGGTTTATCATCATTACATCAAGTATCTCATCCAACAACAAGTGATTCATCTTCAATATTGTAGGACAAAGGAGTATATAGCTAATCTTTTCACCAAGGCTTTTAAGTGATACAAAGTTTATATATCTTAGAAGTTTGATTCAAAGGCAATTATTGTGAATGTCTACAATTGTATGAGTAAATTAAGAGATTGTACATGTGTACCTAAAAAGACTTTGTGCCAAGATCCATCTTTTCTAAATTAGGGGGGATGTTTAGAAGTGATTAGTACAATTAATATGTGGAGGATGTTAAAATAACTTAATGCTAGATTGGTTGGCACAGACCATTTGTCAACACAACCGCTTACCGCCACTTGCCATCACCAAGAATAAAAATTATTTCCAGCCAACTGTTGTGCTAAGTATGCTGTAATCAATCATATATTTTGCCTATAAATATGAATACAATGAGCGAGGAATTATATAGCTCCAATTAAGAGACATCCAATATCTCTAAATGTGTGGTTTTTCTTTGAAGGGTGTATAGCAGTAGGGGTGTCATTGTGACCTTGTCACAACTATAGATGATGCCAGGCCACAAGGGTGGTCTCACAAGGTTAAAAAACATTATTAACTATAAATAGTGGATATCGGAAGGTTAAAAAGCAGTACACAGATCAAATATATCGTCATACAGGAAAAAGACATATCTTACTAATCCATAACTTTGATGACCTACAGAATCCATTTAGATGTAGCAATCTTAGAACTGTTCTTGACAAATCGGAGCTCTCTCATTAGTCTCCAGAAGATGTGCCTCTTCAGATCACTTGAAAAGGTAATCCGTTGATCATTCTTGTGTGTGAAACTGGTATAGCTATCAGTCCCAACATACCAACCAACATGAAGACTTAAAATAAACTTTTTTAAGGATCAAGAAAATTACAATTGCAAGGAATGAAGGTGAGTGTGGATGGTAAACAGCTAAGAATAATACAGTGGTAAAATTTAAAATATATAGTTTGTCTGCAATAGCAAGTGATAGCTAACAACAATAAAATGGTAGTGCCAGAACTAAATTTTTAAAAAGCCACGGGAGGATGCATGCAATTGAGCGTCATCATTTGGACAAACAAAATAGGTTAAGACTGACAAATGCTGAAGCTGGGTGAGTTCAAAAGGATCTTTTGTAAGGATCTCGAAAGATGTGCTTGAAATAAATGAATAGGTTGAGTCTAAAGTTAAGAACAAACATGCTAAGATTCTAAATGTGGAAAGTAAGTACATGGACATGAAGATTGAGGCCATGCTAAAGTTCCACACAGCAAACTGATAATATGATAGTAATTAAAAAAATGAAATGAACTTATTTTGTGTAAGATGAATTTGCAATTAACCAAACAAATAAACCAATTAATAAGTTTGCAAGCTGTGCTTGAAATAAATGAATTGGTTAAGCCACGGTAAGAACAAATATGGAAAGATTTTAAACATGGAAAGCATGGATGTGAAGATACAGGACATATTAAAGCACCATACAACAAACTGATAATATGATAATAATGAAAAAAATGGAACAAACTTATTTTGTGTATGATGATTTTGCAATTAACCAAACAAATAAAACCAATAAATAAGTTCCCAAGCTCACAAGCAGAGAATCATCAAGAGATTATTACTCATAATTTCCCCTTCCAGAATATGAAATGCCCAATCACAATTATCTAAATTTTACTGCAAAACGAATAGATATTTAGGAATTAAGATCTGCACAATGGTAAGGCAAAGGTGTAACCTATTGCTCTCAACAAATGTGTAGATTCAAAAATTTAGAACCATAGAAAAAATATGACACAAATTATTGCAACCAAAATTGAGCTACACCAAAACTTGTCAACTTGATGCAAACCTTATCTGAAAAAAATGTTCAAGGTTTACTGAGCATATAATATTAGAAAAGAACACTCAAAAGAATAAATATTTTTATACATGGAAAATTTGTAGATGGAACTCTTGCCAATGTGACAAAAGCCCCGAGAAGCCTCATCATATAATAGTTGATCCGGTACAAATAGACACTAACAACTGGTCAGAGCCTAGCAATCTGACTCAGAAATCACAAATACAATCATAACTGGTACTTGCATGTCACTCAGAAATCACAAATAGAATCAAACTGGTACCTGCAAGCTACCTGCTTCGATATAAGACACTCCCAGAAAAAATTATTTTCCCATACACCTTTGTTCACCACACAGAATCACATACCATGCACTACCCTCAATGAAAGGCAGTTTAAATGTACAAAACTAATAAAACCAGCACGACGTTTGAAATTGACAGGGAGGTATTTTGTGACTCGTCAGTAACCAACAGTTATAAATTGTAGCATTGAGAAGATGAACTCAAGGATACACAATAACTTACAGCAAATGCGAATCTCCAAACAGAAAATTTAAATTAACAGCTCAGGTCATTCAACTCTTTGTCTTTGAATGCTTTACTAGCCAATCAATAACAACATCAATATTTGTGGAGTTCTTGCAGGATACCATGTAGCAGCAAACCTCTCTGTCAGTTATAGATTGCAGACCCCTGCCAAATCCAACAACCAGAGGCATGCATAAAAACTCCAATATCAATAACCAAGGCTTTACAGGAATTAAATGTATTATTCTATGTAGCTAAAAGCAGATTTGGGAAATTTAAACTCCAATTCAATGTTTCCATAAACATATAACTCAAAAGTTGTTGTCACGTGTCTCTAATGAATACAGTAACTCTCCTACACTCACATCTGATCAGTCAATGCCTGCTTTGATAGTGCTTCTGGTTTATCAATTTTATTTCCAAGAACTAGCAATGGAATTCCATGCAATGATGGTTTGTTCAACAGATCGTGCAGTTCACTCCTAGAAATGGCTATATTATCCTTGTCTGCTGCATCCACCACATATCTGCAAAAGAGAGATTATAAATTAGTGAGAAAATATGACTATGGAATGAAATGAAGAGAAAAGCCTAAAACATCTTGCTACTAAATACAAATATATTCTCATTGTAAATGGAACACCTCAAAACCTAGTGCTGATCTCAAAGCTCTTAAGAACAACAAAAGTCAATGTAATTAGAGGCTTTTGTATTCAACACACACAAGAAATAGGCAAAATCCTTCTTTTGAAAATATGCAACAAAAGAAGGATTGTGAGATCATATGGATGGAAGAGGAAGGAAGAGGATGAGATAATTAATTTGGAATTTGGAATTTGGAACAGCACCCAACCCAGAGTTATGCTACTATTGTAAAAAGCTTGTATATATGGTAACAATGATAAGCTATAGAGGCCTACAAAGCATCACATACGAATCACAACAACCTAGAGAGGCCCTATCAGGAGAGTGTCTTTGAGTAAGTAATCCTTGAGCAGTTTGCATGGTCAAAAATAAATAAATAAATCTGCAAAATGTAACTAACGTAGCAAACCATACATCGAGGAAACAACTTGATCAGATTTGTATTTATTGAATATACTTGCAAAGAATATTTTATACTTGCAAAGAATTCAATTATGACCATCCTTAAAAAAAATATAACCATGGAGTCTAAGTCTAAATTAACTGTATAAGCTTAAACAGGCAGTGTTTCTTTATCAGCCTTTGGTTTCTTCCTTAATGCAATTTTATATAACTCTGAATCATATTTTTGCTTGTGCACAGCCAAGAATTCAGCTATTTCAGATGGTTCTACAAATACAGCAAAACGACAGAGTGAATTTTAATTTTAAGAGAACATTATGGCAATGCATTGATAATCTATTGATTTTCCTTTGGCATTCTTCTGCTGGTTAACTATTTGAAATGTAAAACTGGGGCAGAAAGAAAATTGCTATAAAGGGCATACACAATTGCAGAGACACCGCGGCAATAGCGCTCCCACATACTACGAAAACGAGGCTGACCCCCAAGATCCCATAACTTGATTGTTACATTTCCTTTCGAAACTTTTCGCATGTTAAATCCAACCTGCCAATGCATTTAAAAAACATAAAAAACAACATACTTGGAAAATACCAAAATTTAAGAAAAACCAATGAATGTTTCAAAAACACTTAGATTCATCATTTATTATTTCATTTGAACTAATTATTAATTTATTTTTAATACACTCTTCCATGCAAGAAGACAACAAATACAAGATAAAGGAGCTACAACCAGGCTGCATATATCATGACAAATACTCACAGTTGGAATCATGTCCTCGCTATAACCACCCGTCTGCAAAAAAATATTAAGTATAAATTATTAAATAGTTAAGAGTCAAATAATGAGAAAACAACAGCCAATCTATTGCTATTGACAATAAGAAAGATTGTTTGAAAGAGAATAGAAATAAGGCACTGACCGCAATAACATTTACAAGTGATGTCTTTCCTGCATTTTGTAGCCCTATCAATGATAACTCCATTTCTTGTTTGAAAAATAGGCTGCAATGTTAAAACTAGTAATTCACTCAGATATGTAAAGACATGTTATAGGTAAAATAAGAAAGGAAGTGACACAAAAGAAACTATATTAATGAGCAGAAGTGACTGAAACAGATAAATGCTATTGATAGACGATAAAATAATACTGTAATACATTAAAATTGATTATGCAAAAGACTATCCTGTTACTCTATAAACCAAAACCATTCCTTTAGAGAACTCAAACCAAGAATCTTCTTCAATTGCCATCAATAATAATAAAATGAAACTCAAATTTGGGATTTGATTTTAAACATTTTTGGATTTTCCACAAAACAGATTGGTTGGTTAATCACCTACCTGACATAAACATAATAAGAGTCATTAAAAACAGATCAGAAACGTCTAATATACAAATCAAAATGCATAAAGATTTATTGAAAATGTTTTCCATATATGAGGTTCCGAAAAATAAGCAAAATGCATTTTCTAGAAAACGTAATTTATCATTCTTGAATATTAGAACATGAAGCTGAGTCATATTGCATTAGCATACGGATAGCTCATTGAGCTTACTTTGAATGTTGTCATGGAATCTTTCTGGCATAACAGTGTCACCAGTCAACAACCCAAATCACACTTCTCCATTATGAATGACAAGTCTTCCATAATAGAAAATTGAAAGAAAAATAGATAAACTTGCCTACATCTCGACTTTTTCTGACAATCACATCAGAAAAGATAAGGGTTTCCAATAATTGCTTTCTACAATAGAAACAAGTCACAACAACTTTGCAAATGAAGATGGTGCAAAACTAATCAGAAAAGATTAGGGTTCTCAGAAAATGTCAGTTTCAAAAGGTTATAGAGGATGTCAAGGGAAATAAATGGAATCATTAAAAAAAGTATCACAAAACACTGCCAAACTCCCAGAAAGGCTGTGCATACCAATTCAAAGAAAAACGTTGTAAATAATTAGTGCTTCCCATTGTTCAAATCAGTCACAAAAGTTTTTGGCAGAAACATTATCCACAAAAGATTATGCATTGACCATTGATCGACTGTGAATCAGATAGAACAACAGAGTATGCAACCAAAATAGACAGTTTTACCAAGTGTGAAAGCTTCAAACCTCAGCTCTATTTTAAGTTATTCTAAAAATTAAATTCAGGGCAGTTATGGACCACTGCTAGAGACAGGAAGCAATTACCAGTGCAGGAAATAGGTCATACAAATGGAATAATTTAAATATGGCCCACACCAACAAAAATTCACCACTCAAGGAGAGAATTCTGAAACAGAAAAAAACTTGAAGGCAACATAGTCTGCACATAATAAGCTTGACACTTGGACGAAAATATGGAGTTACCAACATGGAAAATATAGTTCATCACTAGGCACACAAGTATAGATGAAACAGTGGTTCAAGATAATATTATATTTTACAATAGTGAAAAGTGAAAACGTCAAAAAAACAAATAGTTCAGCCTGAAAATAGGCCACAATTGCATGAAACAGAAACTCTTCTCTTTAGAATCAAACAACTGCTTATTTCTCCTTGCTCCAATTCTGGTTTTACTTCTACATTTTAGATTGTGGAAAACTTTGAATCAATACTTAAGGATAGAGGCCATTGACTTTGCTATTAATGCAGTAGATTTTTGTTAACAATTTAATTTAAACTTTAAAGTTCTTTTGTAAGTGAACGTAGAAAGCAAAGGAATCAAAAACTTCAAATATATTTTGGATCAGTTTTCACTTTTCACTTTTCAGTAGTACATTCTTCATAGTTCATAGTTTACAACCTTGTCCATAGCTTCTCAAAGTTCCAAATTTTGGTGAGGCTTCTGTCTCAAAACAACTAAACTTTGCAAATATGCATAAAATTCAAACAGATCAACTCACTTAAAAAGAGGAAGTTTTGACTCGATTAAACATTTCCCCTAACAAAAACGTGTCATTTCAATATGTAATATCTTTCCTTACAATGATACCTACAGAATGGTAGGAAGAAATGTCTGATTATCGGTGAACACCAGGACCACTATACAGAAAGCCATTGATTGGATTAGAAAAAAATGGGGCAATTGCCTCAGAAAAGGAAGGGTGTGAGCTGAAATAATGCTCAAAGTTCATTTACCCATACCCGCACTCAAATTACTTAAAATTTAGGGGCTTAAGCCTTAAATTATAAAATTTCAGGTCATTCTTTTGATAGCATTGCATCCTATGCCCATTTGTCAAGTATGTTCCCCTTCTACTTCTTTTGGACTTCTTATACCCAATGGATGTTGTTTCACATAACAATTAACAACTTATTTCAAGTATCAACCGATTATATTTCTGAACCAAAAAAAAATAGAGGTTCAATGCTAGAGTGCAGTGTGAGAAAACAGCAAAATTTCTCAGACATTAAAAGCTACAGTAATTTAAGTTTCTAAATGCAATTGATATCTTGCCAATTGTAGATGTAAGCATTAATATGCTCCAAGAATAGTTTCATCTACAGCTCACCCCTATGCATCGCTGTTTTAAAAAAGTTGGATGATAATACTAAGACTGCATCTGAAGGTCATTTTAACAAAGTTAAGGACCATTCAATATCATGAGAGATGGGTTCTTGTGAACCACTACTCATGAAACATGGGTCAATGAGTTTGACTCGAAAAACTACAAAGTTGAATCCTGATAGCAATATCATAATTCGCTGTGGAAAATACCTCCTACTTATCAAAGTTAAGGACATTTTCTAAACATAAGGCGCATGTATAAGCAGTCTTTCATTCAATATATAGCCCAAATTATGTTACTCGTAAAGCTGCCCACAGTTCTACATAACAAAGCCTCAATACAGCAAAACAATTTCTGACCCTGAATTCGAGTAAACTATAACGCAGATTCATTTTTTAAAGGATGATACTCAAATCAGTAATTAGAGCATATAGGCATCCAACAAAAAGGACTAAAATTGAGTTTAACAAAATACACAGAGAATTAGACATAGCCCTAAACTCGCAATGAATTGTAGCTCAAATTCATGTGCTGCTCGGCGATTCTCGATTAAGCAAATGACAAAAAGAAAAGGTATTCACTAAAAGGTGATTGACATTGATATGATATAAAGCATATACTAACTATTGAAATAAAGCAAAAAAGCCATATAACCCTAGAATATCGGTGAATTACAACGACAATAAATTCTCTACTTATGTGTACTCTATTCAACAATTCAGCTAAATGGGTATTCATATAAATGATAGAAATTGAGTTAAATAAGCACCTAGAAAATTTGTAATAAAAAAGGAATTTCTTTTCATTTGTTTTTTCAAGAAGCTAACCCTAAAATTGTAGTGAATTGCGCCCAGATTCCTTCTCCACTGGGGCATACTTGATTCAGCAATTCAAGCTAATGGGTACTCGCTAAAATGGACTCAAATTGAATTAGATATATACACACCTTCTAAGCCAGTTGAGAAAAGCCTCCCACAATCCCATCGCTACAGACAACTCCTTCCACTGATCAGCGATCCAATAAGAACATAAAGGGGAAAATATGACACCTTCAGTTTACAGACAAATACGAGCAAGACCTTCCAAATCTACCCTTCTAAATAAAGCTATAACTGCTCAAATTTTCACGAAGATTACAGCTAATGCGTCAGAAGCTTTCCCGAGACGAAGAAACGGATTTGAAATCTTCAATTAAAGAGATTTCGTTTCTTTTAATATCCGAGCTTCGTAATGCCAGTCTGTTTTATGGGTCTAATCCCTTTGCTTTTAGGTTGCCTTTTTTATACTTTTTTATTAAAATAGAGAATATTTTCAGCTTATTTTATTGTGGACCCTGCTGGACAGGTGTGTGGTTTTAAGAGGGCCCTGATTTCACGCTCTATCTTCTGGCCGGCACAAATCCTAACGGTTACTTGCCTTGCTTGGTATCATGTCCATTAGATTGCCATATCTAGCGGTCACTGTATCCTCCAACGTCTCTTTTCTTTAAGGCCAATTCTTTCCTTCTTTTGTTTTAGGACGGTTAGGCTGAAACTTTTTGCCTTATGGTCAAAACTCAAAAAACCATTTTAAGTATTATTGTTACAAGTTGAAATTTCTCGTGTTCAAGAGGTTCAGCCCAAGAAGGCTCGTGCTCTACGTATCGGATAGCAAAAAAGAATTTGTGGATGACCTTCATAAAAAAAAAAAACCATTTTAAGTATTATTGTTACAAGCTGAAATTTCTTCTTTGATAGTAAAGGTGTGAGGGGCATCCATTTCATTAAAATCATAAAGGTATGATTTAGATTTCATTCTTTATTTTGTTAAGACGTTCTAGGGTTCATTTAGAATTGTTCAACTTCACCAAAAGATCAAAGGTCAATTGACAAATTTTTATTATTAAGATTGTATTTTAAAATATACTAGCATTTGTACCTAAAGGAGGTTCAAGGATTACGCTGATATAAAACTATATGTATGTTAATATGTTAGAGAGTATGTGTTTGTGCATGGATGTGCTGCAAATTCTAATTGCATGTGGTTGGATTAAACAATTAATATAAAGTGTTAAATAATGGAATGAAATAAACTTAAGACAAGTCTAGATTTTTTCCTTAAAGAAATTAAGTATTATCTTATTATGAAATATTTACATACACATTTAAAACATAAAATAATGTAAATGAAAAAAAAAAGTTGCCATCAAATTGACAAAAAATAATGCAAATAAAACTAGAATGTTCTCATCCAGTTGTCAAATCAATATTTATCTGGCTTTTATGTGATAAGTGAGATTTTAGAAGTTTTTACTTGATATTTTGGAGGCTTTTACCATTAACAACAACTGGTTTACCATTAAACGACAATTGAAGCTTGTTTTTTGATGACTCAATAGTGGTTTGCAAGCTTGAGACTTGTTTCAAGCTCAAATCTCAATGTAGCCTATCGACTAATTAATTTTTCTATTATTTAAAAAGTATATAAATCTTTTTTTTCAATTTTACTTGTATAGGCACTTATTAACTGAATACATAAAGTATTCATGGGGTGTTTTAGCCTATAGTCAAAGTTTACCTAAACTTCCTTATGCATTTAGTAATACTAATAAAAAATTAGATGAGATTTTTTAAGATTAGATAGCATCAATGAATGTGATCAAATTTATTGAGAATACAAAAATTGAGATTGTTTTCTAATGACATTATGTGAATAAAAAAAATCCTCTAAATTATAAGAAAACTTTTAAGCCCCATCTTATAGGCTCGACTACTAAAAATTTTAAGAGCTCAAAAATAGGGGCTAGTATTGTCTAGGATTTCAATTTCTCCCAAAGCATTTTTTCCTCAACTCATGAGATATATCACAATAATGTAAATAACAATATAGATGGTACAACTATTGTTGATTTAATAAAGATATGTTCATGCATTCATTAATTGATTTATGACAATGATATAAGAAGTTAAAACAAATTGAAATATACTAGGAAATTATGGGAGAGGACTTATTCCTTACTGCCAAGGACTTCTTCAGGTCGAGCAAACTCCTAAAATAGTTGAACCATACCTTTCTAGCCCTAATCCTAAAAAATGATGACCCCTAGACAATGGTTGACTTTAGACCTATTAGCCTACGCAATACGATCTACAAGATATTTTCTAAAATTTTGGTTAACCACCCAAAACCTTTTCTAAATAAAATGATTAGCCCTTGCCAAAAAGGTTTTGTCCCTAGGCGTCACATTTTGAATGTTGCAATTTCCACACATGAAATTTTGCACTCAATGGACAAAAGTAATTGTGGTGGTATGGATTTTAAACTAGACATTTCCAAAGCATATGATAAGGTTTTATATGTAGTTTCCTCCTTAAAGTGTTAACTAGGTTGGGCTTCAATCAGACGATGGTGAACCTCATTTATGAATGCATATCTACTGTCAAGTACTATATTCTAGTCAATAGGGTTCCACATGGTTTCTTCAATGCTAGTAGAGGTATTCGACAGGGAGACCCCATTTCGCCATGTCTTTTTATTATGGTTGTTGATGTGCTAAGTAGGAATGTTTCAAGAATGCATGTTTATGGTTCTATCATGTGGGATCAAATCGGTCACTTCTCTTGAACCTTCAGCCATACAACAATTTGTTGATGATACCATCCTCTTTGGGAAAACTTTTGTGGTGTGTTGTGCAGTTTTGCACACACGCCCCTCTGAAAGTGGGGACCCTCTTGTGGCTTGGTCTTTTGGCCTGTTCCTGTGGCTTGCCCCCTCTTTGTGCTTATCTTTGAAAATCTTGGGGTTTTGGTCTTTTGTGCTTGCCTTGGTTATGGCTACCTTTGTGTTGGGTTCCTAGTGGTTTTGAGGTCTTGCGGATGTCCTCTTTGGGGTGGTCTTCTTTTGCCTTCTGTTTTCTCCCTTGTTGTTTTGTTTGGGTCCTAAGGGGTTGGCTTTCTCCCTTAGCTTTCCCTTGTTTTCCTTGTTTCCTTTGTTCTGTCAGAGGCGGAACTGGGATGGGACTTAACTTTGAACTTTGGCTAAGTTCCTAGTTTTGTTCCCGTTCCCGTTTTGGGTCCACTTCTCGTTCCCTGGCTTTCTTCTGCATTTGTTCGTTTCCGTCCTAAGGGTCGCTTTCTCCACCCTTAGGTTTTCTTCGGGTCGCTTTCCATTTCTTTTGTCGGAGGTGGGACTGGGATGGAATCAAACTCTGAATTTTTGCAAAGTTTGTGGTTCGGTTCTCGTTCCCATTCCAACTCTGCTTCCTACCTTCTCGTTTTTGTTGTTTCTTTGCCCATTTTCGTCCTAAGGGTTGGTTTTCCTCCCTTAGTCTTTTCTTCACTTCGTTTCTTTCTTTGCTTGTCGGAGTCGGAACCAAGATGGATCCAAACTTTGAACCCTATTTTCCCTTTGGTTTCCTTTCCCGTTCTCGTTCTGCCTCTGCTTCTGTCAGGGCGGGTTTTGCTTTTGCCTCCGCCTGGTTTCCCTTTGGTTTCCTTTCCCATTCCCGTTCCGCCTCCACTTTCATCGGGGTGGGTTTTGCTTTCGCCTCCGCTTGGTTTCCTTTTGGTTTCCTTTCCCGTTCCCGTTCCACCTCCGCTACCACCGAGGTGGGTTTTGTTTCACCTATTCCCCTTCCTTTCCCTCTCTATCTTGGCTCTATGTTCCTATTCTACTCGTGGCTCCGCCTCCACCTATTTTTGTTTCTGCCTCCACTTGGGTTTTTTGCGTAATTCTCTTTCCCTAGGAACTATTTTGGACCTGCTCGGATTATGGTGGTGTATTTGGCATTAATGGTGTCACGTTTGAATGCAGGTTGGATCGAGTTGGGATTTGCAAGATGTACTTTGAAGATTTGGGCGTGATTTGCTGGTGTAGTCGAGTACACTTTGTGGCTACTGTCACGAGACCTACTCCTGCACGCAAGGTCAGCGTATTTGGTGCTCATTAATGGCAAGCAGATCTGGTTGGTGGATTCAACCTTGGTTTGTTCAATTTGGGACATCCATTTGCCCTGCTCTGATCAGGTTGGTGGCTTGTATTCAAGTTGGTGTTTCATGCACACTGTTATTCGAATGGGTGTTCATTTATTGTTGTGCGTGGCTCGAGGATTCGTCTCCCTGGTTGTGTGCAATCCCAAGTTGATCTGATGGGGTCCTTGTTGCATTCATTGCTGAGCGGCGGGTTCTTGCTGGCTGTCGGGGCCAATCTGGTTGTGATTTCTTGTAACCCTAGCTCTATCTCTCGCGAGCCTGGTGTTTCTATAAGTATGGCACTTTGCCTCATTTGTAAAGGTTGGAATTAGCTAGGTTAGATTCGGATCCGCAGACAAAGTCAGAGGACTTGTAATCAATAGAGTTAGCAGTAG
The DNA here is from genome assembly GCA_007115665.2 of Sequoiadendron giganteum. Classification (NCBI taxonomy): domain Eukaryota; kingdom Viridiplantae; phylum Streptophyta; class Pinopsida; order Cupressales; family Cupressaceae; genus Sequoiadendron; species Sequoiadendron giganteum. The sequence goes on along the minus strand of CM021102.1, from coordinate 572,343,573 downwards.
AGTAGCATGTTAGCAGATTAGAAGTTAGTTTTCACAATTCAAGCAAGTACTGTAACAAACTAGAAATGTTGTTAATATGATGATTTAATACAAAGTGTAGACATTTTGTTATGACTGGTGCCTCCTTTACATTAAATAATCTTCCATGTTTCTTGTTTTATCTTTCAAATCGTTTGGAAATGTTTGGATGTATCTTAAGTGTAGTTAGTAATGCTTGTGTTTTAATGCTTAGAGTGTTGTAGCAATCCCTGGTTCATACTTTGGGCAGTTTCTTGATTGTGGGAATGTTGTGCAAGGTCAACCTATACCTCATATTCATGTGCTTAGTTCAACTGTAGATATTCATTCAGTCCTACTGAATGAATTCCCACAACCTAAAAATCTTTAACACCTTAGAAGATTGCACTGTTTTCTGCAAGATTGCAGGTATAGCCTGGGTCGAACAAAAATTAGTTTAAAGGATTGGTCCATTCCAAGTATTTCATCATTTGCATGGTTAATCTTAGAAGTAGTGTTAACATTAGGACTTTTGAAACCCTCATCTTTTGCTATTTCTTTTATTAAATGGTTAGAACTAGAAATTTGACGATCACTATATCCTAAAATCTGATGAGTTTAGAGCTTCCAGCATTTGTACGTAAGACCCCTTGTGATTACCAACATATTCACATTTTATCACTAAGTTTGTTCACTGCATTATCATAACTTGACACCCGTGAATACCTTGGGGTTATCTCTCTGTTCATAGAGATCAACCTTTTAAGAGAAATGGAATAACTTTTATTCTGTCTAAGTTGTTACTGTGCAGAAACACCAAATAACAAGATTGGCGCTAGAAGGAGGGTCCGAACAAGCAAACTGGAGCATTTTCTAAACGTCATTTCTCCTAAGAGGCTCAGAAGGAGAACTAAATCCTTAACAGGAGAAGAGGAAGAAGAGTTCCAGGAATTGCCACCTCCAACCAGGTCAAGAAGGACCAAAAGAAGGGAGGAACCATCATCCAATCCATCATTTCCACCATCCTCACCTCCATCCACTCCATCTTCATCCGATTCTAAGGCTGGTTCAATTCCACAACCCCAACTAGTCGTCCATCGACCATTACCACCTCCACCGATGGCTTTCTTGGCAAATAACCCATCGCCCCTAACATTCAACAACTGCAATGTTATGCCCAAGAACCCTAAGAACTTTTTCTCTAAGTTTCATACGAATGACCCAAATAGGATGGCATAAAAGCACATTAGGATCTTTTAGACTTGTCTAAGGGATAGAGGGATCAACCACGAGGATGTTGCATGCAAACTCTTCCCTTATTCTCTAGGAGAAGAGGCTTTTTATTGGTATAATTACTTACCTGTTGCTTCCATCCATAACTGGGTTGAGTTTGAGGTTGCATTCCTACTAAAGTTTAAGATTCTCATTAGTGCTAATGAGCTATATATACAATTTACTGGGGTAAAAAGAGAGGTTAATGAACCTATAGGATCATTCAACAATAGGTTCCACCGAGCATACACCAGACTCTAGGCACCTTATGTTGGAAATGAGGACACTGCCCTGGAGGTCTACTTTGAAGCCTTGGATAGCCTTACCTCCACTTTCCTCAAATGGAGAACTAATCCACCAACTACCTCGCTCTCTGCATATATGGAGGTTGTTAAGGTCAGTACGAACCTGAGACAACACTTGTCTAGACCTCTACCATCTCTGGGACCAATTGCTCACTTGAGCCAAGTCCAATCTCTCAACCAGGCTCTGACTAATCACACACCCATCATGAATCCTATTCCACAGTTGCCTCTAGTCCCTCACCCGGGTCATCCAATAAACCAAGTCCAACCAATGCCTGGTTATCCCCAACAAAGTGCTAACCATCCCCTCCATTCACAGCAACAAGCTAGTTTCCCTACATATTTGCAGAACTCAGAAGTTTTGAATCAATCTATTTGTCCTGGAGGAGTGTCAGGGTATTCCCCAAACATTGTGAATCTAGTCTCTTACAATAATCCTGATAAAGAAAGGTCAGATGAGCTAATCAAGCAGGTGAAGAAGCTGAACATGGAGGTAACTCGCTTAAGGAACCAGAACAATCAATTCCAAGCTACTCAGAAGAGCATGCAATCAAATTATAACAAAGAGCAACACTATGACAGAAATTAGAACTTTGAAAGAGGACAAGGTTCTGATCAAAAATTTGATAGAAATCAACAAGGTGGACAAGGATTCGAAAGAAGACAACCACCTAGGCAGAATAGGCCATGGAACACTAGGCCTAACAATGGAGGAGTTCCCACTCCACTAGATCAACCTTCCAATCCCAAGAAATCTCCAGGTGGTGTGTACCTAGCAGAAGTTGCTTTGTCTGGATGGTGCAGGCTTCATAAAACTAGTCAGCATTCTGAGCTTGACTGCCCTGAATTTCAAACTGGTGCTTCCATTTTTCAATATGAAGTTTAAAACAATTCCACCAGCCAAGAGTTGGTGCCCTCAAACCCCTATGATTCCCCAGTTTTGGTGTTGAATCATGCTTTGTTCCCTAGGGATGAGGAGAATGAACCAGAGGAGGAATCGAGCAACCAGAGTGGAGAGGTTGAACAAGTGCTCAATGAAGATGAAATCTCTTAGCTATTTGATGAAGAAACTGAGAATGACAATGGCCCATTGGATGAAGAAGAGGCTGGTGTTGAAGAGGTGCAGATCTTTCAGTAGCCTGCAAGAAAATATGATCTGAGGAGCAAGCCCCATAGGAATCCACAAGCTGGAGGACCGTTCACTACATCTGCCCCTCCACACAATTTTACTACCCCACCAGATCCACATGCCAATAACAATCCATCCTACCCTCAGGTGTCAACACAATACCTCACAGAGGAAGGACAACTAGATGTTTCCAAAGGAAGCATTGTTGATGCAACAAATGATAAGAAAGTTGGTCATTCCATGGAGCTCCACACCAACATGAATGTGGAACAACTGGGGGAATACGTCACCGAGGTATTCAGAAAAGTAAAGGTGAGTCTTTCTGCTTTTGAGTTATTGAGAGTTCCTGAAATCAGAAATGTAGTCCTTGGGTCCTTTAATTCAAATGTAGTAATGCTAGGAGTAGCCACCAATGAGGCAGTTGCAAGACCTCCTAGTTCATAAACACCCAAAGATCCTAGTCTGTCACAACCCAGGGATAGGGGTAAAGAAAAAGATAAGAGTCAGGTTGCCCAAGCGGACTCACAGCTGAGTTTATTCCAAGGCAAAATGGAAACCCCTCCTTTTCTGATTTCCATTCGTATATTTGGTAAAAATCTGCACAATTGCCTATTGGATTCAGGGGCATCTACAAATGTTATGCCATTTGCTATCTATAGGGCTCTTGGTATTACCCCTGCAGCTTCCCAAAAGAAAGTCACCCAATTAGACAAAATAGAGGTGAACATTGTAGGAGAACTAAATTCCCATGCAAGTTGCCTCAAACCCTAAAGTGCAACAAGTGCTTAATATTCAGGTGGCTGACATTTCTGACACCTATGATCTGATCTTGGGTAGAGATTTCACCAAGGCACTAAATGGGTACCCATCCATAGATCATTCCCACATGTGGCTCCCTTGGAAAGGAGTCCCAAATCATATCAGAATTGAGAGAGAACCTAGAATGAAGTATGTCATCATCGAATTTCATAATACTTCAAATGAGATACTGGTGACAAAAGTCAGTATGGGGAGCTATGTCCTAGCCTCCCCTGCTTCAGACACAAAGGAAATCTTGATGTTGCAAGGCTCTCCTAGTGAAACCACATCAGAAGCCAGTAGCTCCAAAGTGCAACTTGAACAAACAGAGGAACCTAATGATCAGGAAGAAAGACAACTCAACTTGTTGGATAACTTCCAAGATTTTATCTGGAAATCTGTGGAGGATCAGATTTAGCTTGGTAGAAATATGAAATTTGAAGAATTGATTCTTCCTAATTGGTTCCAAATCCATGATGCTCCCCATTTCGAATTAGAGTGTTGCTTGTGTTAAACTGTAGTAGAGTAGATACAAAGACACATCAACACAACCCCAACTGTTGGGTCAAGCACAAAGATCATTCAAAATAGTCAAAAGGGGAAGGATCCAAAACCTCTTGAAGAACCTCTGGGTGACAGTAAGGATAGAGACATTCCAAGAAAAGCAAGAACTAATGACTGCTGGACTTTGAGGTTTGATGGATCCAAATCCAAGCAAGGTGTTGGGGCAAGGCTAGAGTTGATCAGTCCTGAAGGTAAAACCTACTTTGCTGCTCATAGGCTCCAATTCCAATGAACTAACAATGTGGTTGAGTATGAAGCCCTAGTTCATGGACCGCTAATGGCATTGAGAAAGAAAGTTAAAATCCTCCAAGTGTTTGGAGATTCTGAGCTTGTGGTTAGGCAGGTGAGGAAACAATACTCATGTCATGACAGAAGGATGGCCAATTACAGACGTAGAGTCTGGGATCTAATTGAAGGATTTGATGCCTTCAACATTCAACTAATACCTCAGAGTAGGAATCAAACTGTTGATTCTCTGGCACAAGAAACTAGTACATTGCAACCATTATCGCTTTCGGGCTTAAAGAAGTTCATTGTGGAGCTTGTTCCAATTCCCTCAATGCCTGACAAGGTCACCAACTTTCAAGTATTTGAGGATGACAAGCACATTCTTGATTTTATCACTAGCTGTGATGTATTTTCTTCCCAAGTAATTGATGAGGTTGAGCCTCAAGAGGCCGAAATTGATCTAGAAGGAGTCCTCAATTTGAAGACTAACACCATCCCAAGAGGCATGGTGCAATTAGAAAGAATCTTTGATTTGGATAGGATTCGAGATCAAGAGCAGAAAAGGAAAAGGGAGTCCCTCAACAGTCAGTGTGAAACATACAACATGGGGACCCAAGGTGATGTCAAAAATGTCTTTATTGGTAAGGTGTGCACCCCAAAGGAGAGACAAGGAACCGTTGATGCCTTGCACACATATTAGGATGTAATAGCCTGGAGCTATGATGACTTGAGGACATATGACACTTTGGTCATTACACATACAATTCCCCTCAAGTCAAATGTCAATCCATTCAGGAAAAGACCAATCAATGCTTTACTGGAGCCCATTATTCAGAAGGAAGTGCATAAGTTACTCTTAGCAAAAATCATATTCCCAGTAAGACATTCAACATGGGTTGCAAACTTGGTCCCAAACAGGAAGAAAAATGGAGAAATCAGATTATGTGTCAATTTCAGAAATCTGAACAAAGCATCAGAAAAGGATAACTATCCAGTCCCTTCACTGGATGAGGTGCTTCAAGTTGTCAAGAGATCTCAGATGATGTCCTTTTTGGATAGGTACTCTGGATACAATCAAGTCATGGTTCAATATGAGGATAGGCACAAGACTGCCTTCACTACAAAATGGGGAACCTTTGCTTACCGGAGAATGGCCTTTGAGTTAATTAATGTTGGGGCTACAGTCCAAAGAGCAATGGATATTGCCTTTAAGGACATCATTGTCAAGTGCATAATCATCTACATGGATGATTTGACAGTCTTTTCCAAGAAGAGAAGTGATCATGTTGCAGATTTATGCCAAGTATTCCAGAAGTGTGGGGAATTTGGTATTTCACTTAATCCAAAGAAGTGCATCTTTGGAGTCACTGAGGGAAAGATGCTAGGACACATTATTTTAGAACAAGGTATTTCCATTGATCCTGAACAAGTGGAGGCAATACTTAAAATTCAACCCCCTACAAGCAAGAAAAAAATGAAGTCATTTTTTGGCAAGATTAACTTTATTAGGAAATTTATCACTGGATTTGCAGAAATAATCAAACCCTTAAATGCCATGTTGAAACAAGAAGAAAAGGTCGAATGGAATACAGAGGCTAAGGAAGCATTTTTAGAAATCAAGAGGGCTATTGTTAAGGCCCTTGTTCTGGTAAGTCTTGATTATGCTAAACCATTCTACATCTATTCGTTTGCTTCTGATCACTCCTGTGCGGGCTTGTTGACACAAAGGTCTGATCAAGGTGATGAACATCCCATAGCATTCATGAGTGCACCTTTGAAGGATGTCAAACTGAGGTATCCTAGTGTTGAAAAATAGGCTTATGCCTTAGTTCGAATTGTGAAGAAGTTTAGGCACTATATTCTGAGAAACAAGGTCTTTGCTATAGTCCCTAATCCAGCAATCAAGCTATTGTTGATGCAAAATGATTTGGGTGAACGTAGAGCCAAGTAGGTGACTATGTTACAAGAATACGACATTGAAATCCAACCCATGAAGCTGATAAGAGGACAGGGACTAACCAAGACAATGACCGAAATGGGTCCTGACCTTGTTGCTCAGCATTATAATCTTGAAGATGTTTCTTTGGGGAGCTGGTATGATGACATTATCCACTATTTGTTGAATCAGCAATGTCCCAAACACCTTAATTCAATACAAAGGAGAGCTCTATGCTTGAGGAGTGGCGATTTTATGATGAAAGGACTTGTCCTATACAAGAGGAATCATGAAGGTATCTACCTGAGATGCCTAGGGAAAGAAGAGGCCGGGAGAGTGATCACTGAATTTCATGATAAATATGGCACAGGCCATGGTTCAACACCTTCCACTGCGAATCAAATTATGAGGGCAGGTTATTATTGGCCTACCTTGTTCAAGGACACACATGACCACATGAGGACTTGCCATGTGTGTCAAACTGCAACAAGCAGGGAGAGATGTGAAACCCTTCCACTTTGGCCTGTCATAGAGGTAAAACCATTTGCATAATGGGGAATGGAGTTCATTGGTCCAATCAACCCATCTTCATCTGCAGGCCACAGGTATATTATTACCATAACTGATTATTTTACTAGGTGGACTGAAGCTCTTGCATGCAAACAATGTACTTCTGAAGTAGTAATCAATTTCATGGAATCAAGTATTATCAATCGTTTTGGTTGTCCATTGGCTATGGTTTGTGACAACGGTTATGTATTTGCATATTTAAATTTTTCTAATTGGGCTTATGATCATGGGATTTCCATAAAATTTGCATCCAATTACTATCCACATGGGAATGGTTTGGCTGAGTCTTCCAATAAGAACCTATTGACAGTCATCCAAAAACTATTGGATAAAAACCCCAAGGATTGGCATACCCAGCTCAAATTTTCTCTTTGGGTAGACCACACTAAACAGAAAACATCCTTAGGAACCTCTCCCTATCACTTAGTGTATGGTTTGGAACTTGTCTTTCCCATCCAGCTGAAGAACCCTACCCTACAATTCATCAATGAATATTATGATGGAGAGAATAAACGTGAAGCCCGCTTGACTGAATTGTTGCACCTTGAAAAGAGAAGAGATGAAGCCCTAGAAAACTTTGCCAAACATCAGGGTATAGTGAAAAGATGGTTTGATAGGAGAGCCAAGGTGAAAGCCTTTAGAATCTCTAACTTGGTTCTCTATTGGGATAAAGCCCATGACAAGAAAGGGGAGCATGGAAATTTTGACAAACTTTGGCTCGACCCTTATCAAATTGTAGAGATTCTGGGAGATAATGCCTTCCGTTTGAAAACCCTCACTGGAGGAGATATCTCACTGCTTGTCAATGGGCAGTATTTGAAGCATTATTTTCAATCTTGAGTTGTTCTCAGCTCTGTCCTTGTACATAAGTAGATTAGGTTTCCTTTCTGTTGTGTTGTTTTTTCTTTGGTTTTGGTGGGGTTTCTTTTGGTTTTGTTCTACTTGTCTACTGCTCTGGTTTCGGTTGGCTTTAGTCTGCTCGGGTTGGTTTTTTCTTGCTACTCTTCATTTGTGGGGTTGTCCTACTTGCCTCTGGGTTTGTTGCATCTGTACAATCAGTTGCTTGTTTGTGGCTGCTTTGGGATTTCTTTTACAAACTCTTATCATCTTTTTGGAGTCATTCAAACTGGCGGATTCCCTTCATTTGTTGTTGTATGGGATGGGAGTTAGTATCGCTTGACTAAGTTAAAATATGGAATATATTTGGGTCATACATCTTCACACAAATCTTAAGAGTTCCAAGGTTGCATATGGTCTTTAGGAGGTTTGACCGAGTGAAAAATCTTAAATTATGCTCCAATGCCGCCGTGGTTCTCATACTTGAATGTGGGCTTCATTTCGTGCAAGGTGAAAAGTAAAGATTTAAAAGCAAATTCAAAAGAAAGAAAGAAAATGTTGAAAATCAAAAGAAATGTTCACCTTTTCAAGGGTATCCTAGTATCTCTACCGGGGCTATGGACACCTGACTGACAGTAGAGCTATGTTGGGGAGGGTCACAGTGATAACCTCATCGGGGCTATGGATGTCTGACTGGCAGTGAAGCTCTATCTAGGATGCTTTTGGAGTTAGAATCCTTAGTTAGCCCTGTTAGACTGAGTTTGGTCCTTGTTGCAACTTAGGAAAGTAAAATGAATGCATATGCACACACTTTGACCCTAGTATAGGAAAGGTTGGCTTTTTGGTGATGTCTGAACCTTGTCTATTCGTAACTTGATGCTTGGATTGAAACCAGAGATTTTGAGTTCATGATGCCAGTTTGTCATTGAAATGCTCTGGAGCATTTCCCCAGCGGAGTCGCCATTAATCTTGTTGTTTGGTGTTTTTGCACGGCAACAACTCAGATAGAATAAAAGTTATCCTATCTCTCTTAAAAGGTTGATCTCTATGAACAGATAGATAACCCCAAGGTATTCACGAGTGTCAAGTTATGATAATGCAGTGAACAAACTCAATGATAAAATTTGAATATGCTGGTAATCACAAGGGGTCTTACATACAAATGATGGAAGCTCTAAACTCATCAAATTTTAGGATATAATGATGCTCAAATTTCTAGTTCTAACCATTCAATAAAATAAATAGCAAAAGATGAGGGTTTCATAAGTCCTAATGTTAACACTACTTCTAAGATTAACCATGAAAATGATGAAATACTTGGAATGGACCAATCCTTTAAACTAATTTATGTTCAACCCAGGCTATACCTGCAATCTTGCAGAAAACAATGCAATCTTCTAAGGTGTTAAAGATTTTCAGGTTGTGGGCATTCATTCAATATGACTGAATGAATATTTATAGTTGAACTAAGCACATGAATATGAGGTATAAGTTGACCTTGCACAACATTCCCACAATTAAGAAACTACCCAAAGTATGAACCAGGGATTGCTACAACACTCCAAGCATTAAATCACAAGCATTACTAACTAAACTTAAGATACATTCAAATATTTCCAAGCGATTTGAAAGATAGAACAAGAAACATGCAAGATTATTTAATGTAAAGGAGGCACCGGTTATAACACAATGTCTACACTTTGTATTAAATCATCATATTAACAACATTTCTAATTTGTTACAGTACTTTCTTGAATTGTGAAAACTAACTTCTAATCTGCTAACTTGCTACTCTACTGCTAACTCTATTGATTACAAGCCCTCTAACTTTGTTCGTTGATCCGGATCTAACCTAGCTAATTCTAACCTTTACAAATGAGGTAGAGTGCCATACTTATAGAAACACCAGGCCCGCAGGAGATAGAGCTAGGGTTATAAGAAATCACATCCACTAACCAGATTGGCTCCGATAGCCAATAGTAACCCGCCGCTCAACAATGAATGCAACAAGGACCCCATCAGATCAACCTGGGATCACACGCAACTAGGGAGACGAATCCTCGAGCCATGCCCAACAATAAATGAACACTCGCGCGAATAGTAGCGCGTGCGCAACACCAGCTCGAACACAAGCCACCAACCCAATCAAAGCAGGGCAAATGGATAGCCCAGATTGAATGAACCAGGTTTGAATCCACCAACCGGATCTTTCCACTATTAATGAGCACCAAACGCGTCGACCTTGCTTGTAGGAGTGGGTCTTGTGACATCAACCGCAAAGTGTACCTGACTGCACCCACAAATCACGCCCAAATCTTCAAAGTACATCCTGCAAATCCCAGTTCGATCCAACCTGCATTCAAACGGGACACCATTAATGCCAAATACACCACCATAATCCGAACAGGTCCAAATAGTTTCGGGCAAGAGAATTACGCAAAAAAACCAAGCAAAGGCGGAAACAAAAACAGGCGGAGGCAGAGATGGAGAGGTAAAGGAAGGGGAATAGGTAAAACAAAACCCACCCCCACAGAAGCGGAGGTGGAATGGGAACGAGAAAGGAAACCAAAGGGAAACTAGGCGGAGGCAAAAGAAAAACCCACCCTCGCGGAAGCAGAGGCGGAATGGGAACGGGAAAGGAAACCAAAGGGAAACTAGGTGGAGGCGGAAGAAAAACCCGCCTCGGTGGAAGTGAAGGCGAAACGGGAACGGGAAAGGAAACCAAAGGGAAACCAGGCGGAGGTGGAAGCAAAATCTGCGTCGATGGAAGCGAAGGCAGAACGAGAACGGGAAAGGAAACCAAAGGGAAACCAGGGTTCAAAGTTCGGATCCATCCCGGTTCTGACGCCGACAAGCAAAGAAAGAAACAAAGTGAAGAAAAGACTAAGGGAGGAAAACCAACCCTTATGATGAAAACGAGAAAAGAAACAAAAGAAACGAGAAGGCGGGAAGCGGAGTCGGAACAGGAACGGGAATCGAACTGCGAACTTTGCAAAATTTCGGAGTTTGATTCCATCCTAGTCCCACCTCTGACAAAAGAAATGGAAAGCGACCTGAAGAAAACCTAAGGGTGAAGAAATCCAGGGAATGGGAAGCGGAGCTAGGACAAGAATGGGAACAGAACTAGGAACTTAGCCAGAGTTCAAAGTTAAGTCCCATCCCGGTTCTGCCTCCGACAGAACAAAGGAAACAAGGAAAACAAGGGAAAGCTAAGGGAGAAAGCCAACCCCTTAGGACCCAAACAAAACAACAAGGGAGAAAACAGAAGGCAAAAGAAGACCACCCCAAAGAGGACATCCGCAAGACCTCAAAACCACCAGGAACCCAACACAAAGGCACCCATAACCAAGGCAAGCACAAAAGACCAAAACCCCAATATTTTCAAAGATAAGCACAAAGAGGGGGCAAGCCATAGGAACGGACCAAAAGACCAAGCCACAAGAGGGTCTCCACTTTCAAAGGGTCATGTGTGCAAAACTGCACAACATGGTGGAAGCTAGGAAATGGAAGAAGTGTCAAAACAATTATGCAACAAGCTCTGGCCAATGTATAAACTACAACAAGAGCATGGTCTACTTCTTTAACAACTCACAAGCCTTGTAGGATAGGGTGACTGCAGTTTTGGGTTGTAAGAGTGCTTCCCTTCCTTCTATGTACATTGGCCTCCCCCTCATGGTTAAGGAAGTTACTCCTGATTTTTGGAACTCAATTGTTGAAAGAATATAGATAAAATTGGCTGGATGGAAAGGCACTATTCTTAGCCATGCTGGTAAGCTACAATTTTTGTTTGTTGCTCTCCAAGGGATATTGATCTACTTCTTGTCCATCTTCAAAATTCCTAGATACATTGCTGAGAAATTTGAAATAATTCAAAGAAATTTTCTTTGGTCTGGTACGGAGGATAAAAATAAATTGGCTCTAATAAGTTGGGATGTTGCATGTCTCCCTAAATCTAGTGGTGGCCTTGGCATAAGAAAAATTTAACCTACTAATAAAGCCTTTCTTGTGAAGGTTGGATGCCCCCAGTTGAGAATTAGAAAGAAATGGTGCAAGTTTCTAAATGGAAAATACCTTCACAACATTCCCTTGATCGAGTGCCTCTCGGATGATCACCCCAGTAGTTTTTTGATTTGGAACAATATTTGTAGGGTTAAAAAGTTGTTGTAATCTAGGTTGAGTTGGAAACTGGGTAATAGCAACAAAATTATATTCTTGGAGGATCCTTGGCTGCTTGATACTCCCCTCTCTCAATCTGACTTCAGGAATTTGTTGGTACCTACTGAAGGATTCTTTGGAAAGAAGGTGAGAGGCTACTTGTGCAGGCTGCAAGGCTCTATGAAATGGAAAATGTTGGAAAATTGTTTCCTACATTCCCTAGAGTTAAGGCATTAAGCTAAGGCTCTGCAGGACATCCTCTCCCTAACTAGGATACCTATCTCTAAACTAGAGGATGAATTCTTTTGGACTAAGGGAAAAAAGGGTAATCTCTCAGTCAAGTCTGCATATAGTTTGTTGTCGCTACAAGGAACCCAGAATAGTATCTGGAAATAGGTTTGGAATAGACTTATTACACCAAAAGTTAATTTCTTTTAGTGGATGGTGAGCCATAATAGGATACTCACCCAGGACAATCTAAGGAAAAGGGGATTCCAAATCTTGAATAGATGTATGCTATGTAAGAAAGAAGAATAGACTATCCCTCATCTATTACTCCATTGTCCATTCGCTATGGAAGTTTGGGAGTCTACTTTTGAAAGATTGGGTATTTATTGGACTATGAATGGTGACATCGAGAGTTTCATTGATAGTTGGATCAATCCCTATCACTATCCTCTTCCTAAAGAAATTTTGAGACAAGTTCCTCCTATTCTATGTTGGTGTTTGTGGAAAGAAAGGAATAATCAAATTTTAAAAAATGTGGAAAAAACCCATAAAGAGGTGTTTTGTATTGGTCTTAGACTTATCATGGAGAGTGTGGACTTGTATGTTTGGAGACACACCGCCCTTTGTAAGGGATATCAATATGGCTCTGGCTAGGCTTAAAATGATTTGGAAACCCCCTGACAGTGGTTGGCACAAGCTGAAATTTGATGGTGCGGCGAAAGGTAACCCTAGTTTGGCTAGCATAGGGGGAATCATCAAAGATTCAAATAGAAATTTTGTGGCTAGGTTTGCTAGTGGCATCAGGATATAGTCCTCTATGACAACAGAGGCAAGAGCACTCCTCAACGGGGTTAAATTTGTTGTTAGCTGGGAATAAAAAATCTTCATGTCGAAGGAGACTCTAAGGTTGTGATTGACTCCATTAATCACAATTATTGCCAAGGGTGGAGTATCAGGGATATCTTAATTGACATTAAATTCTTTCTCAACAAACTAGAAAGAAAGAAATGTACCCACACTTACCGTGAGGGCAATAAAGTGGTTGACTCATTGGTCAACCTGGGCTCCTCCTAGGTTGTTTCCAAATGCTGGAGAAGTATGTTGGCTCTCCCCATGAATATCCAAGGAATAATCCTTGGAGAGCAAAAGAACAATAACATTGATGATGGGGTCTAACATCTCTATAGTGGAACAATACACCTATCTTCTCATCACGGGTCTCATAATGATGTGGATTTCTTGTGATGATATGGAGGGGTGTGAGTGAGTGATTTGGCTTAGGTGGTGGTTTCTTGTGTTACCCATTCAGTTTCCCCACAAGCTTCATGTGTTGTCTTATCATTGGTACGAACCTCCTGATTTGAAGCTTGTTATTAGAAATGTATAGGCGGCCAAAATCTCTATCAAACCTTTAATTAATAATAATGTGTTGATAAATGTAATGATGGCATTTATCTATGCCTCGATGTACTTAATTAATATTTGGGTGATCCCACAATACTGGTTTACAAATCTTGGGCAAATTGGACATTGAACTGGTTTTTTTTAACTAAATCTTCACTTTCGGGCTCCTATAGCGGCTAAATCGTGAGGAATTTGAAGATGATGCAAACTAGTGATTTGTGACATTTTGTCTATAGATTCTAAATATATTTTTTTCAAAAAAATTGGAATCAGATTGCACTTCTTTTTCCATCTCCTTCGAAAACTAGCTTTTAAAAAAAAAAACATTTTTAAGGAGTGACGCTCACCATATACAACATAACTTTTTTTGTATGAAAGATAAAATTCTAATTTTTTCAAATTTAGATTTGTAACTACGATATCTAACCAATTCATTTGGTTTCATAGTGTTTTATTAAATATTTTTTCCTTAATCAAGTTTCGAAGTCAAACCAATTACAATTCAGACATAGGTGGATCGTATACAACATAACTTTTTCTGTATGTATCGAAATTCATTTTCGTTTAATGGATCAAGGACATCAATACCCAGCCTAAACATATTTTTCAATTTTTTTTTGATAATCTGCTATTTTTCCACATGTGCAGAATAGAGAGCTTGATTTTCAATGAAAAATATATGTTTAATAAAACTAAAAAAACAAATACATAATAAAACCAAAACACATTAAAATTATATTCGCTGGATAGCTTGTTTCAAGGACTACCATCTATGCAATCTCCTCCAATTTCATCCTCAACTCGAGCTTCGAAGGGAAAAAATCTGGAGTTTTTTTGTGTCAGAGGGTGGGAAGGTGGGAAAAGGGGGGTTTGAGCAAACCCCCCTTCCACAATGGAAAAATGTGGGTTCCCACATTTAAGGGGTTCACTCAAACCTAGAGTTCATTTGAACCCCCCAAAATGATTTTTTTTTGAATGGGGTCATTTTTTGGAGGTTTTCCTTACTCACTCCAATTGTAAACCACTTTTGTGGGTTCACCCATTTACAATGGCCTTGATACCCTATACATATCATAAATGTCTATTGGTACGTGTGAAAATCTTAATGCCTTAATTAGGCAAGATTTTTAGATTTTTTATGATGGTGATAAATGTATTGTGTACACTAGCCATTTGCATTTAAAAAAAAATCTAACTTTGTTTGCTTTGGTGAACGGATACTATCTAAGAGATAAAATGGGCAAAGACTGAGTTAGAATAGAGCCAAGATCATGCGAAGAATTTCGTCGAGACCCTAGAGGGACCTAGCATATTTGTGTCGAAGGAGGGATTGTTTCGCTTATGGAGTGCCTCAAGGGGCATGATGAGAAGAACTCTATGCAGTTCATGAGCTCATGGATTGACAGGAGGATCATGGTAAGCGACATATAATTCAAAATCAATGAGGAGGTCATAGCTAAGGCTACGGGGTTGTCATGCTCAGGTCAAAAACTCAAAAAGCACACAAAAGTTTAGGATATGGAGAGCCTACAAACTTTCTTCTATGAAAATGAAAAGTTGACCAAGCTGCATGTTGGGTTCAAGAGGAGCAGTTGTTGACGCCTTAGGACTAGGTGTTTTTGGTTTTAATGAAGTACATTATGCTTGAGGGAAGGTTTAAATCTTTTTACTTCTATCACTTTCCATTGCTAAACCACCTTTGCCACATAATGCTCATAAGCTTCCCCTTCTTTTTGCTTTCATCTTTGGAAAGTTTGTTAGGGAAGCTACAGATCTTGCAACTAGGAATCTTGACAAACCCTTCTCGTTACCCCTGCATCAAGGTCTCATTCTTCATCTCTACCACTTCCACCTTGCCTTTTGCCCACCTAGGCCTATCTTTGTCATTCGGATTAAGGAACCTGAGACAGCTGATGTATCCCCTACCAAACCCTCTACCAATTGTTTCAATTAGCCCTAAAAAGAAAAACTCTCATGTGGCTAGCCATCTCGAGGATTCCAAACTTAAACCCTATAGCATAAAGAAAAAAGGTGGCATAGGGTTGGCTCATTCTAAAGTCATTGAAGGGTTGTGTGAGTTGAAAAATACACCCACTAAGAAGGATGGTAGATTTCCCACCAAAACCAAGATTGAATTGAAAAAGGGAAAGGACACCACTTGCCGTGTGGAGGAACTGCCCACAGATGAAGAAGATAAAGAATCTGCTAACATATATTCTCAAGGGGACACAGTGGTGGTTGCAATTATTGACACTAGGGATGAGCAGACAAGTGTTCATAGGTCTTATAGACTGGCATAACACAAGAAGGAGGTTCAAGTTGATGAGATTTTTAGTAGTTCGGACCAGATGATGGCAGGGAGGAGAGTAAGTAGGACACCGTGGAGGAGACCGAAGAGAATGTTGAAGGACCAAGTCTCTTTGTTGAGTTAAATAGGATGATCAGGGAGGAATCCACACCGGATTCCTCTAATCATTAGACTCAGGTGGAGGAGACTACCAGGGTAGAAGAGGCCAAAGATGAAGACCCCAACAACCTAGATGTCCATGTTGCTAAACTGGAAAGAGATTTCATAAGGCTAACTTGCTTCATGATCAAAATCATCCACTGATCTATTGTTACTCTATCAGCAATGCTTAAAGAGGAGGTCGAAAAGAAAGTTTTCGAGACTAATGCCAACAACAACTGGGTTGGGGATGATGTGTTGAATCTCCTCGTGGAGGAGTGGGAGGGAATAGCTAGGTGATGGGGGGGGTGTGGTTTGTTGTTGGGTGGGCTATCTTTTTATTGTTATTCGGTTGTCTTTGTTTTGGATATTTTGTTGTTACTAGTTTATGTTTCTTGATCTGAACTTTGGCCCTTGTGGCCCCTCGTGTTAAAGGTACCACACCTTGTAAATGCAACTTATATTATCAAAAACAAATTGAAACAATTTTTTAAATACATTACTAACCTCCAACTATTGTTACAAATTATGGATTTATTGCATATCATTCAAATAAGTTCCCAGATGATTGTTGTAATTGCTCACCGAAGTAAATATCATAGATGGAACATAGTGAAAATTCTTGTATCCTTAATATTGATGAATCCTTATGATTGTATTACCAGAAAGGTCAAAAATCTCTTCAGCTATGCCTAGAAGTGATTGTGCTTCAATAATGGTGCAATTGAGTGATTTAGACTTCATGTTCATTCCCAAACTACTATAAATAATGCTACCAAAATGGTTATGAATATTGATAAGACTATTGTTACAAATCAAAAAATTATTTTATGAAATATTAATATTGATGGAGCTATTGTCAAACCCTTTCTTTCATTTTGAAGTCACCAAAATATTCCTTTTGATTGTAAGATACCTAGTTGAGGGTGTAAGGCCTTAGAAATAATATTTCTAAAGGTTGCGCTAATATAGAAGCCTACTAAAGGTTGTAGTTGGGTTTAAAAATTTCAAAACCTTCAATATATGAAGTGATTCATCCTTAAAGCTTACATTACCCCTCTTTGGATTAGTTCAATCATCTCAATAAAATATTGAGTATTTCAAAATGGTGGGGTTAGCACTTAGGATTACAAAATATTTTTTAATCATAAACAATTTCATTAAAATACTTGCTAATATTTTAGTAAATAACCACAAACTTTCCATTAAACTAAAATCTTCAATTATAGTTTAAAACCAACACAAATATGAAAATAATCTTACTTTTAGCACCAATCCCACAAAATCTAAAACATAACACACACATGTGAATCATGTGTGAATCCACCATAATATTAGCTAAGGAAGAGATCACCTCTCTAAAAACAACCTTCATAATAGGGTTTCCATCCTAGGGTTTTTTTTTAACAATCTTGATCAACCTCCACAATTGGGGTTTCAATAAAATATCAATATCCAAAATATCAAGAATGAGGAAATGACTCCTATCAACATCCTTTTATAACCCCTTTTTTTGAGATATTTGTAGAACTTATATTTATAACATATAATCTTTCTAAAAATCATATTTTATCTCCTTATAAAGTGTCATTTTATTTTAATTTACTTTTGAACCATATGAGTCACTTTATAATTAAAAAAAATTGTATTTTCGCACAATCACCAAGATGCAAAAAATGCTAGAATAGACCAAATATGAATTTTGACCTTTCCAAAATACTCTTTAAGTTCTTTAGATAGCTAATATTATGCAAAATTGGTGCTTTACAAAAATAACAAATTTCTCCTAGAAGTGTGGAGAGCTCCTAGAGTGTTGAAACTGCATCCAAAAAGTATCATTGGACTCATCTTTATTACATGAGCTCACTGCCACAATCAAAATTTCTTTTAGATAAAGTTGGCATTCTCCAAGAATCTTGGAATTTTTCAAGAATGTTGGAATGGACTGAATAAGGGATTTTATAGTCTCCCCTTCCGAAAATTGCTTGTACTCAAGAATTGCCAATTCATTCACTTATTGATCTTGATTAAACCCAATGTGATTCTAGGATCTCAAATCAATCTCGAGAACACTACACCATGCTTTCATTGCACCACTCTGATTAAAAATGGAATATCAATGTAAATTTCTTCTATATTCATTTCTTGTGTCCTAGAATAATAAGCCAAGCTAAGATACACAAAAAAAATGGATTATGCTTCTATAGAAGGGAGCACCTCATACTAGAGTATTCTATGAAATATTTTATCTATAGAAGGGAGCACCTCATTCTAGAGTATTCTTATGTGTCATGAAAAACATGGACAAATTATTTTCATGTGGGCTAAAAGTAAAAATATGACCATACCTCACCATGCCACTAGCAGGAAATTCATTTGCTTGCTCCACTTTAATTTTTAGTCTTGAGAGTTCCAAATGGGAAAAATTCCACTTCCATACAATAAATTCTAAATTTCCAATGACTCTTGGTCTCCATGGCATAAATGTATGTAACACATGTATAACATATTTAATTAGTGAATATCATCAAGATAGGTAGCATATAGGTAGATAGCAATCATGCATCCTTCTCATGAGTATGTCATGTATAAAATGATAAATAAATAAGAATACTATATTATTCAATTCTATTTCACATATCCCTACAACTACATCTAGATCCTCATCTAAGGGTTTATCCAAGTTATGATTCAATTCTTTTTCTGGTTAATGGTGGATGGATATTTTCATTTATATTTTTGTTTATATGATTTTTCTTGACCTTTAGCATCATTTTCTAAGATATTTTATTGTGTTTATGTAGGAAAGTGAGAAAATATGTGATAGCCATCTTTGAATTGTGTAAGAATAAAGGTAATGTAGATTATCACAAAGGATAATGATGTCGTCTTTATAAGAAAAGGTTGAGGTAGAACCTAAAAATATGGAGAAATGAATTAGTTATATCAAAGTACTTGGAAGTTTTGGGTGGGTGGTGGAATGTAGCCTCGTTTGAGGTTAACTTTCTCACCCAACATGTTAGTATAGTTAGCATTGTACCATAAAATATTTATAAAATTACCTCTCACTTCTATAAAAATACACATTTCGAGTTCTTTTTATAACAGTTGATAGAGTTCAATACCATAATAAACCATCTTGAGGTGAAAAAACTATGATAGGATAATGAAGACAAATGATTTGTGACTTTAAGAATAGATGGGAGTTTCCCATGTCATCAAATAATGCACATTATCCTACCAATGGCTCTTTTTTTATCTTAGCTCTTTCAAGAGACTTAGTTGGATCAAAGTAGTCCAAAAGGTGTGATAGGAATGGTTTTTAGAATAAGACCTCATATAGGGTTAACCTATTGATCCTAGAGTTTTGGTGCATTTAGTTTTATTCCATAATACCTTGTTCTTAAAATTTCCCTCTCACCTCCCTAATACTGCATATTTATGATACTTTTGTAATATTTTATGGCTTGCTAATACAAGTGAACTATATCAAGTTAGAAAAATCTTGACAAGATGTTATAGAAAATTTATAGGAACAATGAAGAACAAATGGGAGGTTCCTATGTGCCTCAACTTGTTTACAACATCCTACCAAATTTTAGAATTTTTTTCTTAAGCATCTTAAGAGACTTAGTTGGATTGAAATGGCCTTGAAGGTCTAGATACACATGTGGTGGAATGAGACCTTATATAGGGTTAGCCTATCAACCTTGAGTTTCTAGTATTGTTAGTTTCATGGACCATGATGCTTTGTTAAAAAAAAATCCCTCTCACCTCCCTACCACTACAAGTTTTTGGCACTTCTTACAACATTTTGTAGCTTCATACCATAGGAAACTCATCTCAACTTAGCAAAAAACTATTATAGGATATTATAGATGACTTGTATGTATGTTTAACTATAGATATACATGTGAGGTTCTTATGTACCTCTTGTGATGTGGAACATCCTATCAAGGTTTGAAAAATTTCAACTTAGATCTCTTGAGAGACTTAATAGGATTGAAGCAACTTTAAGGTTTGAGAGACCTGTTATTGTAGGACACGATCTCATCTACTATGCCACTGTGACATGTTGGAATATGAGGTTCATGTCATGACACATCATTCATAAAATTGCTCTCACCCCTTATAGGTTTTCCCTTATAAAGTGTTAGTGTGTTAAGTTTATCTTAGGGTAAATTAATTGAGTGGTTTTAATTCTTGTATTGGGTAGTTGTTTACCCGTCACCTATTTCATGGCTTTAAAATCCTGTACCATATGTATTTTAATCATCTCAAATTTATTCACTCATTTTTGGTGAAATAGCCTGTGTGATTCTCTCGTGCATTTATGAAGGTTTATTCTGCAAATGATGCTCCTGTGAGGTGAATGACACCAACATGATATCAGAGCAAACCATTTTGCAACCCTTTCCTTAGAGTTTTCATTGGAGAGTTTTGAGATCGTTTGTTTTTTCTGACATTTGAAGTTTTTTCAAATTTCAAAGTTGCCTTTTATTCTTTTATTTCCCGTTGTTCATGATTACTACCTGTGAATTTGATCTTTGGAACCCACCATTTGTTTTGAGGGGTGGACTTCATCTGGAGGCAGTGATTTCAACCAGTGGATGAGGCATTCACAAATTGAAGCCCGATTTGAGAAAGGCGATTCATTCCTCTATTCAGGTTGCGTTTAGTGATCTTGCTTCTGGTCATTGGCATCGAATTGATTTACTAAGGCCGCATCCTTGCCAGGAAGACCCGATTGGTGTTTGGACACACGATTTCTTGCATTTGAGGCGTATTTTCTATCTGTAGGAAGCGATTTCCTTGTCTGAGGCTGCAAGCATTGTGGAAGAGGTCGATTCATTCTGTATCTCCTTTTTTTTGCTGGCCCGATTAAACCTTTGAAGCTTGTCGATTTTCTCTTGTTTGAAGGCTGCACTTTAAATTTACAAGGTTGTGCCTCAACTCCCAGAAGCAGCGATTTGCATTGAAGACCGATTCTTTATGAGGCGGCTAGTGTTTCTGAGAGGTGCGTGATTATTTTCCTCCAGGAGGCATTTTTTTTGTGCAGTTTTTTGAAACCTGTTTGGCGCCGAATACATTCATTTGGAGGGGCCTTGAATTGATCAAGGAGGACAATTTTGTGCATTGAAGGCTTTCCATTTTGAGGTGTGATTTGTTCCCTACTGCCGTTTCCAGAGGCGTTTGAAGGAAGGCACCATTTATTCAATCTAATTGGCATTTGAAACGTATTCAAACCAGTAGAAGGGCAATGACTTGCTTGTTCCAGGTGCGATTTACTCACACTAGAGGGAACGATTTAATTGGAGGTTGATTCTTATTGTTGTTGTTTCATACCTGAAGGCTCAAAATTTGTATGAGGCATTCCTTTCCTGTATAGAGCACGACATTCGTTTGACTGTAATCTGCTCTTTGGAGGCTGTAAAGGAGATTTATGATACAAGGGAGGAAGGCTTAGAATCTTTGTCAACAAAACCTTAGGCTCTGAATCCCATTTTACAGTCTGCCATTTCCTTGAGAGGATGCCAATATCTGGTTGTACATTGTTGTGTCATTTGAGGATCAAATGGTATCAGTGAAGGTGCAACATATGAGTTCGAGTGGAGGTGGCGTGGGATCTTGAGAGACGCAGCAACAATCTCTCCAGCGTTTTGGTTTACTGGTGAAATCTTTTTGAAACTTTATATTTTATAAATTTTCCCCTAAATATTTCATATTAGGGTTTCCATTTTTCTCCTCGAAATTCTTTGTTGGACTTGAAAAAGAATTCACCTTTTTTTTAACTTGGCTGGGAACATTTATCCCACATTGGCAGCGTGGGATATGTTTTTGCTATTTAAATAGCATTGCTTTGGATGGGGTAGCTTGTGCAAGTCTCATAAGAGGCTAGTTTAATTTTGTGCTTGTGAGTGATTTGGCACAAGAATCTAGTAAGATGTTTATTTTTTGTTTAATTTTTTTCAAATTCTCAGCCCTTTTTTTGCATTATTGCTTCTTGAAGTATTTTGAGAAGATTTCATTTGCAGTATTTGGGAGTTTCTAATTGTTGTTGAAGGTTAATGTCTTTGTATTCTTGGAGATTTGTCATAGTTGATTATGGGGTTTTCTTTTCATCATGTTGTGATTATGTGGAAAAGGGGAAATTATAGACAATGGATAGATGACATCATAAAACATCTCAGATGGCTTCATTTGTTGCCACATTTATATAATCTTGTTCCCCTTCCTGGTACTGATAGTAAGAAATTTCTATGGAATTGCAAAAGGGATCATGTCCTAGGAGTTATTGCAATGCATATTGATGATGTCACTTTGAATGCTATTGCTCATTTTGAGTGTCCTCATATTCTTTGGACAAAAATTTGGGAAATACATGGAGATCTTGGTATTCAGCTATTCCTAGATGATCTTGTTTCACATTGTCTTGTGCCTCTTCATTCTTCAGACAAGATACCATATGATCACACTAAGTTATGTAGGAGTTTGAAGTTTTGGAATACTTTGGGCCTTCAGATGAGGATGACGAGGGTTCTTCAGATGCTCCTTCTTCTCTATCAGGGACAATTGATGTACATTCACCTTCAGTGATTCATTATGCAGAGTCATTGATTGAGGCTCCTATCATTCTTGTTCAGCAGGACCATTCATCTTGTGTTGATGATTCACTAAGCACATCCAGTGATTCATTACAACAAGTATTTCATTGTCTTCCTGATTGGGATTTGTATTTGTTAGACATTGGTTCATTGTTCATGGAATCTCACATTTTTGACTTGAAAGACACATTTGAGGGTATATCCCTCCTATTTGATGATAGCTATGGTACAACTGTTGTCACTCCATCTCAGTCTCTAGAGAATGTTTAGAATTAGTTTCTAGTGGTACCTTGTTTGTCACCTCCTATTGTGATTAGGCATGTTCCTGATTGGTTTGTGGCATCATCTTCCAAGGTCTAGGTGACACATTAGCAGATTTCAGAGACATCATCATACATTTTCATGCTTTTTTTTTCAATTCCTATATGGAGTGGGAAGCATTCCTACATTTATACTTGGTTTTGTTTCTTCCAAAAGGGAGACAAGTTTTTTGTCGACATTGGATTATGTTTTGTCTTCAGGCACTTACCATTTTTGTAGGTGATTACACATTGTGGGGGGGTTGCATAGTCTCACTCTTTCCCTCTTATGGGGGGGCTATTGATTGTATATACATGATGTATGTAGTACTTGGGGGATGTGATTGAGTCCTCCATTCATGCATCATTTTTGTTTTCTTTTCTCTCTTTTAGATAGGGGTTTTTTCCCACAAGGTTTTTCTCCTTTTCTTCGGTTGTGAGAGATTGCATTGTAAATGGGTTCCTAACATGGTTGTGTATTTGGGACCCATATTGCATCTTCATTTTGCATAATAATTCTCCCTAAGTTTGCACTTAAGGGGGGGTGTTAGTGTGATAAGTTTATCTTAGGGTAAATTAACTGGGTGGTTTTATTTCCCGTATCGGGTAGTTATTTATCTGTCACCTATTTCACGGCTTTAAAACCCTGTACCATATGCATTTTAATCATCTCAAATTTATTCACTCATCTCTCTCTTTTGGATAGGGGTTTTTTCCCACAAGGTTTTTCTCCTTTTCTTCAGTTGTGAGAGATTGCATTGTAAATGGGTTCCTAACATGGTTGTGTAGTCGGGACCCATATTGCATCTTCATTTTGCATAATAATTCTCCCTAAGTTTGCACTTAAGGGGGGGTGTTAGTGTGATAATTTTATCTTAAGGTAAATTAACTGGGTGGTTTTATTTCCCATATCGGGTAGTTATTTACCCATCACCTATTTCACGGCTTTAAAAGCATGTACCATATGTATTTTAATCATCTCAAATTTATTCACTCATCTTTGGTGAAATATCCTATGTGCTTCTCTCGTGCATTCGTGAAGGTTTATTCTGCAGATGGTGCTCCTGGGAGGTGGATGACACCAACATAAAGGATCAAAGGAAATTATTAGAGAAGTCCTCTACTATGACATTGTAAAATAATTATCCATTAGAATTCAAATCCAATCATGAATTTTTTTTTAGCCTCCTCTATTTCCATACTTCAATTTTGTATGTAAGAAAATTTTAAAACTTGTAAATGTATGCATCTATAAATTATTTATCAAAGTGATTAAATTTAAAGCATGAAAATGGAAAAGGTGTGAATGAATAAAATAATGAAAAGGAGAGGAAACTAAGGACATAATTATCTAATTTTTAATAGATATTTGAAAGTGGAGAGTACCTTATTACTAGTCCTCTTATATAGAAGCCCCTCTAACATAGTTATAAAAACTATACTTTACCTTTTTTGTTATGCAATCTCAAATTCATAGTATAACTTCGATATCTTTTGTGTGCTTTCTTTTGTACATCAATCAATTCCAAATCTTCATCACTTCTTCACCCTCTAATGGATAGGAAGACTTATAATAGGGCTAATTGATAATCACAAATCATGATTCTTACACATTCTTATCAACGATCCGTTCCTCCTAATTTGAGAGTTCCATAGGAAAGTCAAAAGGGAAGAATTGACCAAAATCCTACTTGGTTGTATTAGGTGTGAGATTTTTTCTTATTATTGTTCAAGGATGATTTTTTTGTGAAACCCTTAAATAGTTATAAATTTACTAACCTTTTTTCTTCTTCCTTTTCAATAGTGATTTTGAATAATATTTTTGTTAGGGCATGAAAGAGTGAGTCACCTATAGATATTTGGGATATGAAGAAGAGGGCACGTATGAGGTATGCTTAGATGAAATTATAAAAAAATCCCCATTTACCTTGCTTTATTGTATATTTTATATAAATGTGGATTCATTCTCCTTCAATGAACAACCTTTTTATTTGTTCATTAATAGATGTGAATATCATGCTAGTTGCCACTAGTTTACTTTATTGGATGATTTTAGTTTTCCTAATAAGAACTCTAATTTTTAATGACCTACTTTGAAATCTCCCACAATAAAGGGAAATATTTTCATATTCTATTTACCTATTTTCAAATTTTATCGTCCACTTGTAAACATATCTCATCTATAAAACCTAGTTTTGAAATATATAGTTCCACTTGTAACCTAAATGTGATTGAGTAAATTATATTATTTGTATTTAGATTCAAAAATAAAAATTTCCCTAGCATATTACCAATCCCTTGAAAATTGGAATCAACCTAGTATTGCAAGGGGAGATATGGAAGACATTCAAATAGGTATAGTTGAAAAATTCATTTATCATTAGATTGAAATGTAGAAACAATGGATACAAAAAGAACATACTTATCCTAGAACTAGGGGCCCTACTCTAACATTAATAAATAATCCTCTATTTTTCAAATAGAAAAAGAAGAAGAAAAATTGAGCACTAGGATAGATGTACATATTAAATTTAGGTTTATTTTCCTAGAACTTAATTATCCATGCATGAAGATTAAATTAATCATGGCTAGAAGGCATGGAATCTTTAGATGAAATATCTCCTTGTAAATATTTCTTCATTGAGAATATTTGAACATAGCGTTTGATCTATGTCATGCATACTCTACCAATGACATAGATCACTCTACATAAGATCAAATACTTCTATTGTATTATCATACCTCATCCAACTCCTCAATATGGTATAGTACACCTTTGGGCCAAACCTTAAGGTCCAATTCACATATATTATTACTACATCATTTTGAGCATCACACTTTAGGCTTCAAAGAGTGTTGTTGATACAACAAGCTAGGCGACACCCTTGAGTATCACACTATTCCAAGCTATCTAGACTAGATCATGAAGTATGTACCAGTGAATAGTTACACTCCATAATAATTAGGAGATGAGGAGTCATACAAGGAAATAATTCCACTTTCATAAGAGGCATTTGAAACTCCCAATAACTCTTAGCATCCATGACATGAATGTATGTACCATATATAAACATAACAATACATGATAAATAATAATACATTTATTACTTAGCTTTATATCACTCTTTGTCTTTGCACTTTTATATCTCACAAATCTATAATACATGCCTATTACTGCATCTAGATCCTCCTCCAAATAATTATTGGCTTAGATTCAACTTGGGCCCTAGATCAAAGGTGGATGAACATTTTCATCTATGATTTTTGTGTGTAATGGTTTTTCATGACCTTTGGCATGGTGTTTTGATCTAATTTATTAAGTTTATGTAGGTAATAAGAATATATCATAACCATCTTTGAATCATACAATAATGAAGATAAAGTAGATAGTCACAAAGGATAATGATGTTTTCTTTATAAGAAAAAGGTTGAGGTGGAACTAAAAAATACAGAGTTTGAGAATTAGTTAGGTAAAGTATCTTGAAATTTTTGGGTGAGAGGTGGAATAGAGCCTCATCTAATGCTAACTTTCACACCTAATATATTAGTTTTGTACCATGACATGTGTTTAGAAAATTTCCCTTTCACCTCCATAAAGTTACACTTTTTAAATGGTTTTTGTAATATTTGACAGTGCAATCCCATAAGAAAACCATCTTGAATTGGAAAAACCAATGATAAAACAATATATATAAATAATATGTCACTTTAAAAATATATGGGAGGTTCCTGTGTTATTATATACTACACAATTACTACTAAAGTTTGGCAATTTTTGTCTTAGGTCTACTAAGAGTCTTAGTTGGATCACATCAATCTAGAAGTGTTGAGAATTAAGGTGTATCAAATCTTGTCAAATTCTTGGATTTATTGTTTATTTATTTATCGTTTTCACTACAAGCATTATTATTTAATTTATTTAATATTTGAGCTCCAACATAAATTGGGTTGTTGGAATTTGTGATGGCATATTGTGCCATATTCTGGTATCTTGCAACAATTATTAATTAATATTTAATTTAGTTTTTTTAGAAAAAAATGAGACACCCCACTTTCATGGGATTTAGTGACAAATGTTATGACAAAATATATGACACATAAGATCCTATAAGAGGGGTTATATTGGAATCTTGACCAAATATGACAAAGAGTTAATTATTCTTCATATGTGCCTATTTTGGGATTAGAATCTTGTCAAAATTGGGTGCCCATGTTGGGTGGATTAAATTGGTTAGTTATAGTAGCTATAAGAGTGTAGGAGAATATACTATCATTAGCTAGATGTGGGAATCTTGGAAAGTGGTATTAGAATTTGGGCCCATGTTGGACACCACACCACTTATAGGCTCAACAAATGGTGTTTTAAAACCATAAATGGTTTCTAGGTTGTAAGAAGTATATAAATTGGTGCTTAAGGAGTTATAGTTTGATATAAGAGTTTGCAGGTACATAAATGCTATAAGAATGCTACTAAAATTACTTTGTAATTTTAATGTTGGTAAAATCATCCTATAATACCTTGAAAGTGTTTTGTAATCCTTTACGTATTTGATAATACATTGTGCAATTTTCGGAGTGGGTATTTATCTCTTAAAAGGGATTTCCCCATTAAACCATTGTGTTAGGGTTATGTTTTTTATCTACCTATGAATGCATTTCCATATTTCATGTAATATTATTGGATCATATTTAAATTTATTTGTAAACAAATCCTCTCAAGATTATCATAGAAAGCAATTCATGTACGCTTTCTTCCTTACAAGAAGGTGTGATAGAAATGGTTTATAGAATAAGGCCTCATATGGGATTAATCTACCTACCTAAAATTATTGGTGCATTTAGTTTTGTGTTATAACACTTCACTCAAAAAACTACCCTCTCATCTCCCTAATATTTCATATTTAAGACACTTTTGTAACATTATATTGCTTGATACTACATGTGAACTATATCAAGTCAAAACAATCTTGAGAAGATGTTATATAAAATTGTAGGCACAATTATAGGAATAAATGAGAGGTTACAAATTTTCTCATCTTGTTTATATCATTCTACCAAAGTTCATAATTTTTGTCTTAAGTATCTTGGGAGAATTAGATGGATTGGAATGTCCTTGAAGATCTAGAGACATACATGGTAGAAGAAGACATCATATAGGGTTAACTTATTAACCCCAAGTTTTTAATATTGTCAATTTCATGCCATGATGTTTTTTTAGAAAATTTCCCTCACTCCCAAGAACTACATTTTTTAACACTTTTTGTAACATTTGATACCTTTCTACCATAGGAAAACCAACTTAATTTTGAGAAAAATATTATAGGCTATTGTAGATGACTTTCATGTGCAACTATATAAATAGACGTGAGGTTCCTATCTACCTCTTAGATTATGTAGACCATTCTATCAAAGTTTAGATTTGTTATTTTGTGTCTCTTGAGAGACTTAGTATGATCAAAGTAATTGAAAATTATAAGAGGTGTGGGTGATAGAACAAGGTCTCATCTTGAGATAAATATCCTAGCATGTCATATTGGAATTTTGTATTCATGTTGTGCCATATCATCCATAAAATTTCTCTCACCTCCCTAAAGGTTCTTCATCATAAAGGATTAAAGGATATTAGTAAGAAATATTTTTATTACTGATTTATATAAGGACTCTACCATAACCTTGCAAAATAATTATCCATTAGAATTCAAATTTAAACATGAAAGAATTTTTATTTTTGGTTTAGTGGGTAAAGAAAGTTTTAGAGGGACTTGAAGCCTTGATAAAACTAGATTTTTTTATCTAAACACAACCTAGCCTACATTAGAATAAAATAACAACTATAATAACAAACCAAAACACAAAACAAAGAGATAGAGCAAAGCATGTAAATACATAGAATATTAAGTCTATTCATAGTTTTGTGGCCTTCGGTTCTTCATTATAGAAAAATATCTCATAGATATGTCTAAAAATTCCTATTCCTCCTTCTTCTCCTTTGCATGGGATTCCTTCTTACCTATTATTCTTAAACTTGGATTGAATGCATTTTCCTTACCACCCATCTACGCAGTAGGGATCCTAGAGTCCTTGGTCTAATTCTTCAATTTATCACCCATAGAACTATTTTCATTGTCCATTTACTAGGGCCTCAATGATACTAATGATACATTTTATGATTTTCAAGTCATTTTCAAGGGAAAAAAATTTAGTGTTATTATTTTCCTTAACATGTGAAACTCTTCGTTAAGAACCATAATTTTCTCTTTTTGAATAGTACATTTAGGAACTAGTTCTTAACCTTAGGTACTACATCCAATATTTAAAATATTCTTACCTCCTCCTATTAAGGTGCTTAAATTTCCCCTATAAGATTATTTTCCATTATAGAAAGATTAATATTAATTATATTAATCTAAATAAAAAATTATTTAGTTGGGTTGTGCTTGTAAGAGTTGGTATAGGATGCTCTATACCATGCAATATTTGGTTAAATATTGTAGCCACCCAAGATCTAGGAACTTCTATGAAAGAAAAAGAGAGAAAATATATGAGAAAATAATTATATTCTATTAAAGGATGCAAATATACAATGATAATGGATTACAAAGGATTGAGATTAGAAGGGGAAAACCTTGGTTATATAGACTAAGGTGAGACATAGAATTTAATAAGACCATGATATGCATCTTATATTATGACTTGAGACATAAAGTGACAACTATCCTATGTGTACCTTAAGTAAACTTAATTAATTAGTGTGAATAGGACCTAGGTGATGATCTATCTAGGTAAAACACCCCTTAAGTGCAACTTAGGGAGAATGTACAAGATGTAATAATGCAAGATGCAAAGATGGGTCTCGATTAATAGGCTATGTTAGGTACCCATATACAAATTAAATCTCTCACAAATAGATAAAATGAGAAAACCCAATGGGATAAAAATCCTCCCAAAAGAGAGAAAATACAAAACTATCTCAAAGAATATTGAGAAGAACAAAAAAACATGTGAGGAAAATCCCCCCTATAAGAGAGAAGAATAAGAGAGGCCACACAACCCCCCCTCAAAGTAGATTCTCCTACAATGATGGTAGATTCTCAATAATGAATGTTGAAGATGATCCAATATCATCAAATAATATTTCTCCTCTTATGAAGAAACAAAACCATGAATGTATGTAGGATATCTTGACATTATTGAAAGGAACATAAAGGAGCAAAGATGAATATGTGTGATGTCTCTGATTTTTTCTCAAGTTTCTCCATGTTGATGCCAAAGTTTCCACAATCAAGTTATGTTTTCCATGACACATCGATGAAGATGGCAATCCAAAACCTTGTGGAAACTAATGTAGAACACAATCCAAAGATAAAGGTGACTCCTCCAAATGTTGATCAAAGGTCTCCATACCAATGTTAAATTGTGACAAATGATGAGGTAGAGAAATAACAAGAGGGTGTGGATGATCCCTCACAACATCTAAAGAAGATGATTCAACTCCATACAAAGTAACACCAAAGAGAAGATGTATATCCTTAATAGTGTACTCTAAATTTGTAAGATATGACTCATAAAACAAACATGTAATGTGTGCCAAATAATCATCCCAAGTAGTTGTATCTAGAATACTATGAATGATTTGTTGCACTGAATCACAACTAAGCCATGGATGTAGCAACATTTGTCTCATCAAAAGAAATAGTAGATGCAGGAGATGGAATATCAACACATGCATCTATAACCACAGTAGATGAAAGAAAACCAAGATTCAAATGACCATATTGAATCTCCTCAAAAGTGTACGCACTAGATGTCATAAGTGTGTACATCAACCAAAGGAAGAATAGGATAAAAATGTGAGAAATTGTAGACTCAATATTAATGATCAACCTCCCTAATTATAACTATATT
Organism: Sequoiadendron giganteum; assembly: GCA_007115665.2. Lineage (NCBI taxonomy): Eukaryota > Viridiplantae > Streptophyta > Pinopsida > Cupressales > Cupressaceae > Sequoiadendron > Sequoiadendron giganteum. The sequence goes on along the minus strand of CM021102.1, from coordinate 572,312,895 downwards.
TTCTATGCAAATATTGAATGATGAAAAATTTGGTGTGAAATAAACACTCTTTCATACTTCACCATGTGTGATATGATAGATAGAAAGTATATCAGTTTACAATGAAGACACAAAGAACATCATTAAATGCTCCATCACCCATGTAAATAGATCCTTTCCCACAAATACACATATATGTGTTGTTAGCCATCGGGATGTATGACAATGAAGAATACTCAAATGAAGAGAACATACTTTGTGATGAAGCCATATGATGTGAAGCTTCAAAATCAAGTATCCACCTCTTTTGTGCATACTATGTAACTACAATAAGTGCGTACCCCTTTTGTCTCATTGAATTTGATGAAGAAGAAGAAGATGAACCCCCTAATATAGTTGAAGGAAAATTGATTTAATTCTTCTTATCAAGTTGTTTTGAATAACATTGATGCTCATCATGCCCTATTTTGTTGTTATATGCATAGTTAGGCTTCTCCTTCTAAGATGATTCCCCTTGAGAGGGAGAGGATTCTAAAATATTTGTGTAGCTTGTTCCTTTTCTTCTTTCTAGGATTCCCTATTTCTTTATGTACCTATAGAGAAGGGGGATTCATCACCCCCAAGGCTCCAGGTCACAAGAGAGTCAAAGGGAATGAGCTACCTAAACTACCTCAAATTGACTAATAGATTGAAAAGGAAAGTACATAATAAAAAGGAAGGGGAAAATCCCTTCTGCTAATGATGGGTGTTTTTTAGGGGCCAGGTGAGCCGATTACAAAGGTCTCAAACTGTAGACTAGACAAATATTTGTCTAAGGACAACAACACAAGATCCAGAATTCAACACATCATATTGGAGTCTCAAGGACGCACTGGCATCCTATACGAACAAAGGGTCAGGTGGGTAAGTGCAAAAAGATGGGGGGCCAAAAAGGGGGCTTAAGTGGCCATTTTTTTAAAAATCAAGAAATACTGACCTTGGATGTGAAATTGATGATAGTTAAACTCAAAATTTTGAGATGCAACAAAAACAAGGATCATAGTGCTCTGAGTCTACTTTCTAAACTACTAATTTGTTTTGAAAATGGTTGAGGTTAAGGGGTTCAAAAGAAGGATGCACAAAAATTGGTGCTATTTTTGTCAAAAAAACATAACATAGCAACTTTTGTATGTCCCTAACATGGTGAAATTTTTTTAGTATTTTTAAAATTGCTTCAGTGAGAAATTAGTTAATAGTATGTAGTTGATGCATGATTTTTTTGATAATTTTTTGATGAATATTTGATTTTTTACTAATTTCAAAGTGGACACTTCCTGAAAAATAGAATTTTGGCCATGCTACCCCTACAAATTTTGGAAACTAATTGATTTTTTTTTTTAAATTGTTGGATGGAGTCTAGTTTCTAAAAATGTGATTTATTTGAAATTTGGATGAATGGTTAATCTATAATGAAAAAATAACCAAACACTTTTTTTTTCCAAAAAAGAGACACAAACAAAATAAATTATAGATGAAAGGATTAACATTGTCAAAAAGTGAAAAAATTACATTGTTGGATAGCTAAGATAGAGCCTAACATTACCCAGGTGTTCGATTTGTTCAACATTGAAACACATGCAATCCTAATGGTGAGCACAAACCTGATTATGTGAAATATTATAGAATTTGAAAAAACACATCTCTAGTCATTGGCAAGGCCCTCCAAGCCTTTGGGTTCGTATTCCAAGGCAAATACCAAGCCTTAGGCTTGGGGATTCCCAAAGCAAGATATAACATGAGCATGTTATAATGCGAGTGTGTTATAACGTGAGCATGTTATAACACGCTCATGATATATCTTAGTTTTGACATGGTTTTTTTGTTTGTGTGGGACATGTCCAACAATACATAACACGAGTGTGGTATAACGTGCTCACATTATGTCTTTCTTTATATTAAATGCTACTCTATTGAATGTATGTTTACATATTTGTATGTTTGTATGTACATGTAGAGAAGGGGGATTCGTTACTCACGAGTTCTCTTCACTCAGAGAGCCTCACGGGGCGAACTACCCTAAACTACCTCAAAGAACAACAGTGAGAGTTCTAGAATTAGAAAAAGCAGGTCACAGAGATTCTTTGGACAAACCGACAAGGTCTCGGCCAAAGGATGTCAGCGTAGAACGCATACGATAGCACAACGCGTTGGTATCCTCGAGGTGCACTAGCATCTCGTATAGACCAGAGAGTGAGTTTATCACATAAAACAACAAAGTGGCTACTCATAAGCTAATTGCTAAGAACTTCTAGAAAGTGATAAATCAACATAATGCGATAAAGGACATAGACTGAAATAGAAAAGATAAAGACAAGGAGAAGAAGGGAAAGGAAATGCTTACGACCATGCGAGTAATGAAGCCTCTAGCACATGAATGTCTTCAATACCTGCACACGAGAGAGAGAGAGAGAGAGAGAGAGAGAGAGAGAGAGAGAGAGAGAGAGAGAGAGAGAGAGAGAGAGAGAGAGAGAGAGAGAGAGAGAATGTTGGGGCTATATAGGGGTTTGCCTCAGTAAACCCCCATTTTGGTGTTCCCACCTCCATGGACAACTAGATAGATAGAGAGAAAAGTAGGAAAGCAAGTAAAGAGCACTAAAGCACTACAAAACAGTGTTATGCTACTCAACCAAATAATAGAGGAGAGGAGTGAAAGATTACCACCTCTGCCCAAAGCACTCAAGGCTAGTGGGGGAGAAAATGAGAGGAACTCAAGCCTCTGTTGTCATGGTGTTTCATTCCACACTTGCTCTAATGAAGTGATGGAGTGTTGATGTTGCTGCTGTGAAGTGTAAAGTGTTGCTTGAGAGTGATTGAAAGAGCTTGAAGTTGCTGTAACAAGCTGTATGAATTTGTGCAAGCAAGGATGGAGTGAAGCTAGAGGCTAGAATGAAGCTAGAGGAAGAAGAACCCCCTAAATGGATGAAGAAGAGGTGAATTTGAAGGAAAGAGTGAAGAAAACGACCATATTCGGGTCGGTCGGCTGAAGAGGGCATTACAAGTCGACTCCCAATGGGAATTGCAATGCCTCTGCAAGCTCCAGATGCGGGAATCTGTCAGGGACGTAAGTGCGTCGCGCAGACATCTGCGCGTTGCATGGATGTCTACACGCCGCGTGGGAGTCCTCGACAGTTATTCCTCTATCGACACACAAAATGGATGCCAAGTGGAACGAAGGCAGGGGGCTTATGTGGAATTAAGCCTCCGAATTTGGTTTTCTAAAGTGTAAAAGGGTAAAAGGGGAATTTGCATTAGGGGTGCAAATTCACTCCTATACACATGTATGCTTGTATGTCATGTATGCATGTATGTATGCATGCTTGTATGTATGCATGTATGCCTGTATGTATGCATGTATGCCTGTATGTATGTATGTATGTATGTATCAATGCATGTATTTATGTATGTATCAAGACTTATGTTAGTTACAAAATAGGGTTTTTTATGTCATCCAATAGAAAAATAACTCTTGATGCCTTTATAAAATAGTAAAAGTCGTTTGAGGCCCTTGGACCCCGCAAGGGGCACCGCCCCTTGACCCCGTCTTGGAGTGCTGCCCCCAAACCCTTGTTAAATAATTTGGGGGGAAACCACACTAATAAAAGTGGGAAAATTTAACCTCCGAGTCTAATTAGGCTCCATTTTACAACATGTATGTCTTTAGAGGGAGGGAGAATTTTAAGAGAGAGAAAGAGAGAGAGATTTGTCTAGGTAGGGTGGGAGGGAGAGAGGGAGGGAGAGACTTGAGAGAGAGAGAGAGGTAGAGAGGTAGTGAGAGAGAGTCTTAAGAGAGGGAGAGGTGGTGGAAGGGAGATTCTAAGAGAGAGGGAGTGGGAGAGAAGGGGTTGCAGTGAGAGGGACTTAGCTAGGTAGGGTGGGAGGGGAGAGAGAGAGTTATGTAGGTAGGGTTCCAGAGGGAGAGACTTGAGAGTGTGAGGGGGGTGAGAGGGAGAGACTTGAGAGATAGGTAGTGAGATGGAGTGTGAGAGAGAGGGAGTGTGAGAGTGAGAGACCTAAGAGAGGGAGAGGGTGTGGGAGGGAGTGACCTGAGAGAGGGAGAGATAAAGGGGGGTGGAGTGAGAGGGACTTATTTAGGTAGGGTGGGAGGGATAGATAGAGAGGGAGAGAGGGTGCCAGAGGGAGAGACCTGAGAGAGAGAAGGGGTGGGATGGAGAGAGAGGGAGTGGGAGAGAGAGGGAGTGATGGAGAGGTAGTGGGAGGGAGATAGATAGATAGAGAGGGAGGGAGCAAGAGAGAGTGGTAGGGATTGATTGATCAAGAGGTACATAGAAAGAGGGAGAGGGTAGATAGAGACAATTAAAGAGGGTAGGAGAGAGGGATTAGAGTTTAAGGGTTGAGGGTTGAGGGTAGAAGGTAGAGGGGTTGAGGGATTAGGGTTTAAGGGTAGAGGGTAGAGGGTAGAGGGTAGAGGATTTATGTTTTGAGGGATTAAGGGTTGAGGGTTTATGGATTAGGGTAGAGAGTGTTCTTGGGTTTAAGGGTTTAGGGATTAGGGTAGAGGGTAGAGGGTAGAGGGTAGAGGGTAGAGGGTTTAAGGGTTGAGGGTTGAGGGTTGAGGGTTTAGGGTTGAGTGTTTAAGGGTTTAGGGTTTAGGGTAGAGGGGGATGGATGGATGGATGGAGAGATGGAGGGAGAAGTGAGATAGAGAGAAGGAGAGAAGAGGAGGGAGGGACAAAGATATATGAGGGTTGAGGATCCAATGTATATGGTAGAGGGTTGATAATTGAGGGTATAGGGTTGAGGACCTATAGGTTTGATGATTTAGGGTATTGGGTTGAGGGTCCAATGTATAGGGTAGAGGGTAGAGGGTAGAGGGTTTAAGGGTTGAGGGTTGAGGGTTTAAGGCTGAGGGTAGAGGATTAAGGGTATAGGGTTGGGGGATTAGGGTTGAGGGATGGTCCAGTATATAGGGTAGAGGGTATAGGGGTTGAGGGATTAGGGTTTAAGGGTTGAGGATTGAGGGTTGAGGGATTAGCGTAGAGAGTTTACTTGGGTTTAAGCATTTAAGGGTTGAGGGTAGAGGGTAGAGGGTTTAGGGTTTAAGGGTTGAGGGTTGAGGGTTGAGGGTTTAGGGTTTAGGGTTGAGTGTTTAAGGGTTTAAGGGTTGAGGGTTTAAGTTTTGATGGTTTAAGGTTGAGGGTAGAGGATTGAGGGTATAGGGTTGAGGGATTAGGGTTGAGGGTCTAATGTATAGGGTAGAGGGTATAGGGGTTGAGGGTTTAAGGGTTGAGGAATTAAGGGTTGAGGGTATAGAGTTTACTTGGGTTTAAGGGTTGAGGGATTAGGGTAGAGGGTAGAGGGTAGAGGGTTTAAGGGTTTAGGGTTTAAGGGCTAGGGGTTTAGGGTTTAGGGTTTAGGGTTGATGGATTAGGGTAGAGAGGGGGGGATGGATGGAGGGATAGATGAAGGGAGAAGTGAGATAGAGAGAAGAGGAGGGAGGGACAAAGATATATGAGGGTTGAGGATCCAATGTATAGGGTAGAGGGTTAATAATTGATGGTATAGGTTTGAGTACCTATAGGGTTGAGGACCTATAGGGTTGAGGGTAGAGGGTTTAGGGTATAGGTTTGAGGGTATATGGTTGAAGGATTAGGGTTGAGGGTTCAATGTATAGGTTAGAGGGTATAGGGGTTGAGTTTTTAGGGTTTAAGGGTTTAGGGTTGAGGGTTGAGAATTAAGGGTTGAGGGTTTAATGTATAGGGTAGAGGGTAGAGGGTTTAAGGGTTTAGGGTTTAAGGGTTGAGGGTTTAAGGTTGAGGGTAGAGGGTTGAGGGTCCAATGTATAGGGTAGAGGGTATAGGGGTTGAGGGTTGAGGGTTTAAGGGTTGAGGGTTAAGGGTTTAAGGTTGAGGGTAGAGGGTTGAGGGTAGAGGGTTCAAGGATAAGGGTTTAGGGTCCAATGTATAGGGGTTGAGGTATTAGGGTTTAAGGGTTGTAGGTTGAGGGTAGAGGGTTGAGGGTAGAGGGTTTAAGGGTTGAGGGATTAAGGGTTGAGG